>JAHKKF010491774.1:0-46814 GCA_019740295.1 Labeo calbasu
TTTACGACTGACGAAAGAAAGACATGAACATCTTGGATGACAAGGGGGTGAGTACATTATATGTGAATCTTTGTTTTGGAAGTGGACTTCTCCTTTAAAACATTCAAAAGCCCCCATAAGATGGTATGATCCGTTATATCTCTGTTAGTTTAATCTGCTCTCCATAGCTGCATGCCAGGGTTTGTCAAAGAAACAAAACACTTTCCTAATCTTGTGCTATTCAGTGGCCTTCTCTCTCTCTGCGATGAAATAGTGCTGAACTGAAAACAGAGCATTTTTCTTCCAAGAACTCGTGTTATGGTGCTAAAAAACAGGGGAAGAAAAAACCAGGCAAACTCTCATACACAAGATATGTTGCCAGATGAGATGAAAGTACTGATTATGACTTGGTGAATGAAAATATTGCATGAGCTATTAGATTTAATAAAAAGTTGCATAATTTTGATTAAATATTCTAAAGAAAAATATTTTCTTCCTTTGGAATGTTTAATTTCCTGATGAATCACGTAGTAATACAAGAAGCATTTAGGAACTTTTTTGACTTTTAGAAACCTAGAGCCATCCAGCTTGACCAGATCAGGTCCTGACATGTGGAAAACAGTGCCCTCGCGTGACCTTTGCTCTTTCACAAGTAAACTCCTGCAACACAATTCCACCACCCTCCCTGCATATGCTGCTTAACTCCTCACTGCTGCACGACTTAACCTCTGGAAAGTCTTTTACGTTACGACTAAGCTCAAGTCTTTAAACTGCCTGCCAATAGCTGCCAGAATCAAACTCAAGAAGCTGTTGCTGGTGAACTGTGCTGCCAAAGACTGAGAGCCCACAACTTCAAACCATACGCTTGATCTCGCCATGCAAACTGTGTCCATTTGTTCACTTCTGTTGATCAGAATGAGCCCATTCATTTTTTTTTTAAATCTAGCATTGAGAAACACTTTTTAAAGACCTCCTGCACGCTTACTTTTACATTTTGTCAATTTTTTGCAGGACATTCAAAAATGCACAACTTAAGCATATTTTTGTTATGAGATACAATATACCTAATTTTAAATATTTTATATATTGAAATATTATATGTTTATCATGCACTTCTTTATAATACCATTATTTATAACATTTATACTGCACTAACAAATGCAAACTCATTGATTTAATTCTACTTTAATGGCTTGTCTTTTTTGTCCTAACCTTAGTGTTTGACTTTTATTTTTTATTACCTTAAAAAAAAAAAAGTGCATGCTACGGACATAATACATGTGTGATGTTATAGTATGATGTGCTGAGATTATACCGAAGATATCAACAGGAGGAGACTCAGGTGCGTCAGAGAGGGTGGTCTTCTCCTCCCCAGCCAACGGCATACTTTGACCTCCATCAAACATGCCAAAAACAGCCACGGAGTATTTAGTTCCAGCTCTGTGAACAAAGAACAAAACTGAAACCATGTGTGTCAACTCAAAACGAGAAGTACGATTAGCATCTTTTTGTTAAGACAAACACCCAAAGTTGATGCTAAAGATTACCTGAGTTCCTCGAGAACAACTGTGTTGTCGTATGGCCCCACAAGATATTCTCCCAGATCTATATCATTACCGCTGGGATGGAAAGTGACTTTGTACCCTCGTACATCACCGGGAGCGGGATCCCAGGTTACACGGAAACTGGTTTTGGTGGGTTCAGAGGTCTGTAGGTTTCTTGGGGCTTTATATGGTGACACTGCAGGATGAAGAATAGCAGATATCAGCATTTGCTAATGTAATATCACTAGATTTGAAATTTTCATAGTAAATAATATATGACTGGCATGATGCTAAGGTGCTTTGGGTGTTTTTTAGGACATTTGCTAAGGTGTTTAGGATGTTCTTTAACACATTGTCATGCAGTTGCTAGAGTAGTTGCTTACTGGACTAAGCCAAAAGCCTGAATAGTGTGATATTCTGGTCTCTTGATACAGCTCAGTTCCTTCTTTCAATGCAAATCTATGTGTTTTATCATTCAAGGTGAAAATCTCGAGTTTGAGCATAATAACAACACTTTGAGTAATATTTCATGTAGCAAAAATTATTTAGGAGGAGTTACACGCTGTAGTTGAACACTTTGTTAGTGCTTTGTTCCAGTCAATAAAAAATTATGTTTTTCTTCAGTATTTTTGTCTCGTTTTCCATTACAAATATCTAAACATTCTTAAATCAAAAACACACCTAAGAAGCAGAATGACTGAAGATATTAAGACCTGTTTTCTCAAAAAAAAAAAAAAATCTAAATTTAGTTAGTTTTTGATTAAAACAAGAAACAATGTCTGGAAAATAATCTTGTTTTTGCTTGAATTAAGTTTATTTTTCTGACAGATATATTGGCAAACATTTTTCCTGTTTTCCTAAACTCGTTTCATTTTAATTTCTTTTATTTTCAGAAAAGTAATTTTGCTTCTCAAGTAAATTTGATTTAGAAATTCTTAGACATTTGTACTAAAAACAAGACAAAAATACTGAAGAACGTAATTTTTTATTGAAAAGTGTATTAAAAGGAAATAGGAAGAAAGGAGTTTTTGCTATTAAAAAGTATGTAATTTTGATACTTTTTTATTTCTTCAGTAATTTCACTTCTCAGGAAAATGTATCTTAATTTAGGATTTTTTAGATATTTGTACTAAAAAAATTAAACAAAAATACAAAAGAACGTATTTTTCTTACTGAAAAACATCAAAAGGAAGTGAGTTTTTGCTTAAAACAAGAAAAAAAACATCTGTAAATGGGGACAGAAAGCCAATCTTGTTTTCTCTTTGAATTAAGTTTATCTTCCTGAGCCCACTGGCAGATATTTTTCTTGTTTCAAGCATAAACTTACTTAATTGTGATGCTTTTTTTTTATTAGATATAGTCACTTCGCTTCTCAAAATAAATTGACATTTAAGAACTATTAGATATTTGCATCTGAAGACAAGACCAAAATACTTTGGAAGAGCATCATTTTTTGCAGCGTTAGTACTGTAAGTGGTAATGTGTGCCTGTGTCTGCAAGTATCTGTGACTCATGGGCTTTGAATTATTGGCCAACGTACGTGTGGTTCCTACTCCTTGCCTTGCTTTTCCTTCTCCTCGTTTGTAAATGGGATGCACTTTGATGTTGTAGGTGGTCATGGGCTGCAGTTTCCTCAGCATGGTGCTGGTGACGTTGGCGGGGATCTTCATCGTCATCTCTTTCCCGCCGGCTTCAGGGACGTACGTGAGCCTGTAGCTGACCACGGGGCCTGGAGCGGCTTTCCACGTCACGCGCATGGTGCGTTCAGTTTCATCAAACACCAGTAAAGCCTTGGCGGATGCAGATGCTACATATGGACAAAAACAAGAAAGTTTGACTAAAATTCCACTAACTAGTTTCTTAACGGCCTGGATAAATCAAAAAGTGACAAGTGAAATGAAAACTGACAAGCTGGGATGGTTAGAGGTGAACATGAAACCGCAAATAAGCCAAAAGGAAACAAAAGTCTTCCTTCTTCCAATACCCTCCAATCTCCACACTAGTGTTTCGTTTCCACGAGTTTGTACGATTTAAGCTGGGTAGAGAAAACACATCCACGCTTCAGCCAGCATCCCGGTCGACATACGGCTTGTATTACGGGCTGCCCTGCACACGTGCAACCCCTTAAATCTGCTCTTTACGGCAGTGGTGATGTTCCCTGCACCCGTGCTGCGATCAGCTCATTTTTTCCACCCGGAGGCAAGTGACTACTGCACAGAAATTCAAAACTCACCGCACTCGCCAAAATTTGGTGCCAAGTGCAAAACCGCAACTTGAAGTAGTCACGCTAACATTAAATAATTTTTGACCAGCTAAGATTCAAACGTTTCTTTTCCTTTTCCATTCTTTTCCTTCGATCAAGTTCCGCAGATTGCAGTTGTTGATTGATCCACTTTAAATTTTTAAGCCCGAGGCACAGGCGTGCATGTCCTCTCATGTCTGTATAACCCTAAGAAACTATTTTTCTTTCCTGGAAGATGTTTGCTAGATTTAAAGATAACCATAACCCTAATCTAACCTCCAGCTTCCTTTGACGAGCCAATCATCCCAAATTGTTTCACTAAGTTCTAGTTACACTATTAAATCTTCCAAAAAGAGTTTTACAGTAATTATTCAGCAACTTTTTGTGGTCCACGGTCACATATTGCAATTTAAATTTTATTTAAATTAATTGTGCATCCCTATTTAATTATTAGCTTTCATCAACTCTTGCAGTTCCTTCTCAACCTCTTTATTTAGAGAATATGGGGTTGCTACAATAACACCTAAAACAGGTTCACGTACCATCAGTGGTCTCCTCTCCCACAAGTGCTTCTCCATTCCCTCTGTCATATGACGCGAACACGGACACCTGGTAGCGTGTTTCAGGGGTGAGGTTTTCCAACAGCGCACTGGTCACATCCCTGGGCACCATCTTCTCCCCAGACTCCTCAGAGAACAGAGACCTCCAGCGAACATGATACTGCCTCACTCGTCCTGGAGCTGCCGTCCATGACGCCATGAAACTGGTGTCCGTCACATCGCTGGTTATCAAGTCTCTCGGTGAGCCCAACTCTGTAGACAACAGACAAAACTGACTTTAATATACAGAAATTACGTGTGGAAATCGAGAAGGTGGGTGGTGTGTTTTAGTGAAAGCTCAGGACTCAACTGGGACGTTGCTGGTCTGAGGTACTGTATATGCAAGAAATGGTATTTTGTCACCGTAGCAAGCGCAAAGTTGCTTGGGCTAAAACGATTACTTCCCAAGCTGTATTTTAGCAGAATCACCCTGGGCCATAATCTGATATATTTCTAGAAGCAGATGGACCATTTCTCATGATGTCTCTGGTGTCGTTGGTGCAGGTGTGTCGGGACTGCAATAAGCACTAATTCATTCAGGTGAAACTAAACTTAACAGCCGGTCATAAAGTCTGAAGTCAACACACAGAGACACACGCACACACCTTACAAAAACCCAAAAGCACTCTGTCATACATATATACTTCACATAGTCCACTTTAGGATCTTAAGGCGGTCTCTTCTAAGTGGCCTCCTTCACATTTTTTACATCACATTACGAAATATTTTTATTTAAAATATGTGAGTGTCTCAGGAAGACTGATGTACTATCAGATATACAGTATGATCTCCAGGCGTTTTTAGTGATTAAGACTAATGCAGCCAATTTAAAGCTAGTTTCTGAATAAATGCCTGTTTTGTACTACTTTTAATAAATTTGGAATATGGCGAACATTTATATAATATATTATATTATATTATATTTATTATATTATGTTATAGTTTTCAATATTTTGAATGCTATTATTTTTGTATTTTCCATTTTAATTTGAATTAAAGTTTCAGAAATTTAGTCGTGTGTTTGCCATTTTTATTAGTTATAATTTGAATATTATCTTTATTACAATTTTTAATGTCTGTACAAAATTAAAAATGATGCTTTGGCTGTCAAGCTTAAAAATAAGATTATTATATTTAACTAAAACTAAAATGTCACCCTTGACCTCAAAACCAGTCATAAGGGTCAATTTTTGGAAATTAAGATTTATATATCATCTGAACACTAAATAAATAAGCTTTCCATTGATGTATGGTTTGTTAGGATGGGACAATATTTGGCCGAGATACAACTATTTGAAAATCTGGAATCTGAGGCTGCAAAAACAAAAATCTAAATATTGAGAAAATCGCCTTTAAATTTGTCCAAATGAAGTTCTTAGCAATCAAAAAATACCTTTTATCAGTAGGAAATTTACAAAATATCTTCATGGAACATGATCTTTACTTAATATCCTAATGATTTTTGGCATAAAAGAATAATCGATAATTTTGACCCATGCAATGCATTTTTGGCTATGCTACAAATATACCCGTGTGGTCCAGGGTCACAAATTAAAACCATAAAAATTATGGGGTTTTATTTTCTATTTCAGTAATTGTTTATTTTATTTCAAGTAACAACATTTTTTATGGTTTTAGTTAAAAAGTGTCTGAATATAATATTCATTACTGAGACAACTGTTTCTTTAAAAAAAAATAACAGTGGAAAAAATTCTACATGAAGATGTTAGTACACATGAGAAGTAGACACTCTTTTAAATCAGTGCAAGATTCTGAGACTTCGGAGAAGAGGCAGAGGAGCGAATGCTTGCCAACCTGCTTTTTTCCATAACAAGGCAAATCCCCACAAAACCACTGTAAAGTACCCTCCTCAGATGTCTGATACCTTCTCAAATCCCTAGTCATTCTTCATCCCTCTATCCTTGCCTTTTTCCACCTTCTGTTCTGTCTCATCCTTGCCTGACACGATTCTAAGTCACAAATTGGAAACAGCGCATCTCGAACAATGCGCCTTCTTACATCTTTGCTCAACATGCTTCTTTCATATGCATTTCTCTGCAGCCCAACAGCAGGATTTTATTTGACTCTGCCTTTAAAAGGGTCTTGAAATTCAAATGATCTTTTATGTCCATTTAAAGATGCAATTCCATTCAAAAAGCCAATCCGGCATCCCGTGCTGCTCCGAAATCCAAAGCCAAGACAGACCATACACACGCAGTAAATTTTCTGCAGTGTTTTTGAAGTTTAACCTCGTGTCAATCACCGGGAAAGTGCAGGTGGTGGAAGAGCCTTCGGTCGTCCCCTTCATCTGCGCATTTTACCAACATCTCCGGGGGTCACGAGCCGGACAGCGAGGCCAGCTTGAACGCATTAAGCGCTTTGACAGATGGCAAACAGGAAGAGCAATCCTCCTCTGAGGATACCCAGGTGCCGAAGTACCAAGTCACCTTTTGGCCTGTTTGTATCTAGCTGATTGAGTCTTTATTTTAAATTAATATCCGTATGTAACACTCTAATATCCTGCTCTGTAATCCGTCTCACTTCGATTGGCCAGGTGCTACTCTAACGAGACTATAATACAAGTAAGATCCCTCTGGAAATAATCTCATCTAAAGTACAAGGCAGGTAACGCGTTCCACATGTGTGCGCCTTTGAGTTTACATTATGATAACTCCTCACGTCTCTTGATTCTCCTTTGTATATATGCAGATGGAAACCCTTTTGATTCATTATTCAATCTTCTGTGAGATGGCGAAACAAAACAGCTGATTTTAGTTTCACGGTTTTCACTCAGCGACGTCACAGACGCACATTTTTTAAGAGCGACGGATTCGGCAGACACAAGGCCGTCACTTTGCACACCGCTTCAATTATCCTGCCCAAAAAAATTTGTTTTCGTGTTTTTAAAGACATTTTTATCTCAACAAATAATCTCTTTTAACGCTGACTTTGAAATATAACAATAATTCGCTTAAGCATAGCTTAAAAACCGAGGAAGAAATATGGCAACTATTATAACGCCACGTAGCATTTCCCTTTTTATACAGGAAAGCCTCAAGGCCTTCTCAGCGAGTTGCTGGAAAGCGTCCTTTTTGAGGTAATTGAACCTGCTGAAGACCCGCTCCACACAGACAGGTCAATGATTAACTAAGACAGCGTGAATTATCTCAAAATGCACGTAGCATCTGGGATTGTAGACTTTCTCTGCTTTACAAACGGACACGCTAGGTCATAAACTGGACCAGAGCCCGGTCAACACACACCTGCATCAGATTGGGGACAGAGCGGAAATCTTTCATGCTCCTCCTTATGCATATCCTCTTGAGGACGCAAAGGAAGGAACAGAGATGTCTGGGTGACTGCTCTTCTCCTTTGCTGCATAGTTCCTGCATTACGTAACTACGTACATTAAAGAACTTCATTTAGTCCAGCTCCCGCAGCGTCTCAGTGGACGAATGCAGAAACTGAACTCACCATCTCATAATCTTCAATGTCAGTCCACAATCAAGCCATAATGCTACGCTCCTCACAGATCAGATTTCGAAACTTCTGAATGCTACACGAACCACTACATGATACACTGAGTAGAACAACCCAGGCCAAATCTCCGGCTGACCAAAAACAAACTCTCAATACACAGCTACTCTCATTTAAACAATTTTTCAACCGAAAAGTCATTTACTTATCCTCCAAACTCACATATCTCTCCACAAAAGACAAAAAGGCACCACGAGTCTTCTTTCAGTCACATGGCTTTTCTGCTCATCTGCCATATTTATGACCATGAGCTGGGTAAAGCAATGGCAGTGATTACAAAAACACATGAGCGAAGACACCCAGAAAAAGTGTTAATCATTGTATTTGAGCCATACCAGCTCCACATGACTGAAACAGATGAAGAGTTATACCTTCAGCACACATTTTTGGTCTCTATATGTTTTCATTAAAAAGTACTCCTGACAGCCCAGAGTACTTCTTGTATGCTCAATGATGACAGACTTTTGATTTTTGGTTAAACTATCCCTTTAAAAGGTTTTCCATCACTCAGAGCCTCTCAACTCCTTCTGGGCTCTGATCTTTGGCCCTCGAATCTGACACTGAAGGTTCAGTGACATAAGATTACCGGAATTCGGTGATTTAAGAACCTGGGCAAGCTTTTGTCTTGGTAATTTCATTTGCAGATACTGTAGCCATGTTGCTGTAGCTTAAGATTTGGTCTTCTGAAACCCCAAAAGACCTGTGAGCTGTTTTGAATGAAAGGAGCAGTATAATCGCTCAGCTCTGTTCAACCTATTTGTTTATCCTTCTCCTGACAGGAGAGGAGGATGTTAAAAATGCCCCTAGTCTTTCCAAGGCTGATCCAACATAATTTACTCAAATCCTGCACTGCAATGCACTCACAGGGAGTTTGATGAGTGCTTTTTACAGTTTTTACACAAAAAACGTATACAATTACAGCAATTTCACATTCAAGCATTTTTCTTAGCGTGAAATGGGATATGTCTGGGATATGTTGGTGCTAATGTCATTTTGCACATGTCTTTATCCAAAGTAGCATACAGGAGCCTGGGGTTAAAGGAATGGTAACTGGAAAGTTGCTGTTTCGATCCCACCATATGTTTTCATTTAGTAATGATCAACAATGAAAATAAATCTAGGCTGGTGAAATATAGCTTTTTTTGCTATATGGTTTCAGAAGACTTGATTCGTTTTTTTGTGAGATCCTGGCTTACAGTGCTCTCCTCTTGTTGGGATTGAACCAGCAACCTTTCAGTTACCAGCTCTGAGCTTTCAACGCTGCATCGCACCACCCCCAAAACGGGTTGTGTCCTCAGGATAATATTGCACTTATTGTGCGTTTCTTATAGGAATGTTATGTAAGTGCACGTACATACCTTCTAGTGTGGTTCCTGTGCCCTGCAGTGGCTCTCCTAAGCCAGAGGCGTAGCGTGCCCTCACAGCCAGCTGGTACTCTGTGCCTGGTTGGAGATTCTTTAGCAAGGTTGCTGTGGTGTCCCCCTTAACCGTCACTTCCTTCATCTCACCACCTTCCGTGGGCTGGTAGAACACGCGATACTGAGAAACTCTTCCTGGCGCCGCAGCCCACGACAGCTGCATGGACGACACGGTCTCGTCCGAAACACGCAGGTCTCTCGGTGAGCCACGTTCTACCAGATGCAGGAAGAGAAAGCAGTTAGAAACAAAGTAAGCCCAGTCGTCCCTCCTTCAAAGTCTAAGGTTGCTTTTCAATTGTTTAGTCATCCACCAGGTGAAAAATCACAAGTTTGATCACTTAGTAAAGTCCCCCAAAAAGTTTTGAAGAATAGTGTCCTTAAAAAAGCAGCACAACTAAAAAACTGATGAAACAGGAGTTAGAAACTAATCTCTGGAACAGAGACAATGCAGAGATAAAACACAGGCGTCGAAAGTCATGACCTGGAATTTGTCCTTTGCAGATTATAACTGTGGACAGACTGCAGCTGCATTGTTGTAGGCAGCTATCAAGACGCAGCTGGCTCATGCTTGGACACTAACTACTCTCAGACTTGATAAAGAACCCAGAGGTTTTGCCTAACCAAACAGACATTTTTCGCCAACTGAATGAAAGAAATTCTGGGAAACGTCTCATGGAGTTTTTGTCAAAATCAACTTTGATTTTCCATCCACCTAAGGTGTTTGGCTGCTCAACCAATCAACGTAAACCTTTACACCAGATTTCTGAAACACCCGAGATTCACACCCAGTCGGGTGTCTCACAAATCTATAAATGCCTAGGAAACCACCGATGAAGATGCAACAATGAGTGGGCATTCCTCTTAAACAAATGCAAATTTGTTGATGGTGACAAACAATCTAATAATTCAGGTTATACAATGACCTGGACGAATGTGAACACTCCCTTGGATATGTGAAAAAAAGTTCTGAACTGGCACTTTCCCACTTAAAATTCCAGTAAAATGAATTCAGGCTCATAATCCCATGGTATCATGCCTTAAAATGATCAGTTTCACTGGCTGGGCATAGTATTTTGGGGGGGAAGTCTGTAAGTTGTTCCAATCACCTTCTTTCGTTGTTCCATCAATCCACATCTGAGGTCCAACTCCTGATGGGTATTCGGCTGCCACAGAGACACGGTAGGTAGTAATTGGGTAAAGTTGCTGCAGAATAATGGTGGTCTCAAGGCCATCTGTTGCAGTTTCTAGCAACCCACTATCCCCTTGGACTGGGACATATGTGAGTCTGTACCGCACCACTGGACCGGGAGCCGCCCCCCATGAGACACGGAAACTGCTGGTGGTCTCTTCAGACACCCTCAAGTTGTTCACGGATCCTTGTTCTGTACGAATCAGAACACAAGGGTCACCAGGTACAATAGCCAGGGTAGACTTTTAAAACTCAGAAGAAAGTCATAAAGAACAACATTTGGGTAAACTGTTCCTTTAAAAGTCCCAAAAGGAATGGCAACAGTAATAAGCTTAGCATAGCTAACTTTTATATAAAACAGACACTCACCTTCAAGTGTGGTCTCATAGTCCGATACTGGAAAGCTTTCTCCCTTCTGATACTGGGCGTAAACCTTGACCTCATATTTTGTGACTGGAGTTAGGTGATGTAAGACAAGCGTAGTGGTGTCTCCCGGCACAGAGACAGAGATGTAGCCTACATCTGAATCAGTGTCAGGCCTATATTGCAGTAGATAGGATTGCACGTCCACGGCATCTATGGACCAAGTAGCACGGAAACTCCTGGAGGTCACCTCTGAGAAGGTCAGAGACTTGGGTGCAACCAGACCTTGAAGAGAGAACAGAACCAAAATATATGAGGCTCCCTTTGAGAACTTTGTTCACATCCTAGTTTAATGCCAAAAAAGGTTACAGTCAAGTTACAGGCTCAGGTTCTATTATGTGTTACCTAATAGATTTTATAAGTTGGCCTGTTTCCTTCACCAAGCTATGGAAAGAATTTATAAGATTTGAAATACAGCACAAAACTAGTACTTGACAGCTTTGGCTATGACTATTTTCATGGTTTGGAATTGAGCAGCTTGGACATTCTGTTAAATAAGTTGTTTTGTGATCCACAAAAGAAAGAAAGTCATATGAGATTGGAACAACATGAGGGTGAGTCAATGTTGACAAAATGTTCATTTTTGGGTCAACTAACCCGTACAAATTGGTGCAAACCTAGAGTTCGAAACATATGGTTCTATGCACGTCCAGACCCGAAGCCCAACAAATTTAACAGCAGTTAGTGGTAAAATCAGACGCTACTCACTTCTCCTCTTGATGTTCAGGAGCTCTTGCTCAATTCTTAGACAGATGGACTGGGTTAGCTCGTTGGAAATCCTCTGGAAAGCATCAAAGTCTTCCACGGTGTACACGTGGGTCTCCGCTGGAGGATTAGCGATCGCCTCCAGCTCCGAGCGGACAGCGTCTTTCACGCCCACTGCGAAAATCTCTACATCCGTGCTCTTAAGCTTAGCTGCCGGGTCTTTGAAAGCATCCGAGGACTTTCCATCGGTGATCAGAATCATAACACGAGGTACGTTCGCACGAGCGCCTCTGGTAGGAACAAAAATCCTCTCTCTCACGTACGTCATAGCTTTGCCGGTATTCGTGGAGCCTCCGCGGTAGGGGAACGTTCTCACAGCTTTGACCACAGCGCTCAGATCGTGGTGGGTGTTCAGGTGGAACTCGGTGTGTGGGTCTCTGCTGTACTGGACCAAGCTGATTTGAACCTTGTCTGCCCCAATGTCAAAGGTGTTGACCAGGACTTCCAAGAAAGCTCGAACTTTAGCGAAGTTTGCCAAACCAATACTGTAGGAACCGTCAACCAGGAGAACAACATCGGCTTGTACATCCACACCGAGAGAACATTCTAAAAGTGAAAAGAGTTTGCTGGTCAAACAACTATTTAATCAGTAGATGCAAGTGGATAGTGCAGACCTTTCCTCACCTAACGATAATTTCAAAGGTTGGGTTTTCTCCATTGCCATAATCGGCTCACTGGGTGTCAGACCTTTGAGTGCAAACAGGCTGATCTCGTACTCAGTATCAGGGGACAAGTCTCTCACATTCACAGAGGTCTGAGTCGGCCCAACGTACAGCTCCTGACGTTTGCTGCCAGCCAGCATGGGAACCATCTGCACCTTGTAACCAGTCACTTCCCCTATAGATGCATCCCATGTCACCCGCATTGACTTGGATGCAACCTCTGTGACATGCAAGTTTGACGCTGGCTCAACAACTGCACATAAACAGAAAGAGGAAAAATGGGGTCATGTTAAAGGTTTGGGGTTGTGTTTAATAAACCTGCTGAAGCAGATTTACAGTTGTTATTGTTTATTTACCTTCCTCGCCGCTAGCCAGCGAGTTGAGCTGGTCATCCACACTGGTGCACACCTGCGTGATGAGTGATTTCTCCACAGCTTTGATCATATCGAAGTTTGGCACTGTGTATACGTGCGTTCTATAGGGTGTTGAAGACATTTGTTTCAGCTCTTCCTCATCTGCTTCTTTGATCCCTGGATAAAAATAATAAATAATGCTTCACTTCTCAGAATTCCTTTCATGGATTTCTTGAAAGCTCCCCAGACCTGTGAGAATGCAGAAGAAATCCAGACTATGAACAACAGCAGTGATGAAAGACCACATACCCAAAGTGAAGATTTCCACTCCAGCGTTCTTCAACCTCTTGGCGTAACCCTCCACGGGGTCCTGAGATTTCCCATCTGTGATAACTACGGCAACTCTGGGGAATCCCTTACGAGCCCCGTTCGCCTCAGTGAACATGTTTTTCAGCAGGTAGTCCAGGGCTTCCCCTGCACAAAAATCACAAAACAATCATCCAGACTCAAACCTCACATTGTAACTTTGTGGTTCATCAGTAATACAAGTATGAATTTGTTACCTGTCATGGTGTTGCCACCCTTGTACGGCAGACTGTTAATGGCTCGGAGCAGCTCAGGTCTTTTGTAATATTGGTTAAGGTTAAATTCAGTTCTGGTGTCCGTGCTGTACTGAACCACACCCACTCTAGTCTTGTCCTCTCCGAGGTCAAACGCGCCTGCCATGGCTGCTATGAAGCTGCGGATGAATTTAAAATTTTCCCGCCCGACACTCCAAGAGCCGTCCACAAGGAACACAAGGTCAGCAATGGCACTTGGTGAGCATTCTGGCAAAAAAGAGGTAGAGAAGCTAAGAAACTCTAGACAGACCTGACTTTGGAAAATGGGATGAATTTTTGAAAAGGATGCAAAGCTTTCAAAATATAAACCATTTAAGAGGTTTGCCAGACACATTTGGCGGAGAACTCTATATTCCGACCTCTTTTTCTATTTCAGAAAAGGACCAAACGTTTAGTAATTTAACACCATGCAGAATTGATAGAGTCGTTAAAAGGTTCATAATTGATATTGACTGTCACTCGAAACATACAAAAATTGACATTTTCAATTGAGAAGGGAAATATCCTGCACAACAGCACCACATTTATCTATTACGCAATATTCACTGGTTACAACTCATTCCTTCATTGACATATGAGTTGAGTGTGTCTCTATTCGTAATGTTTTTAGGCGAGTCTTTACTTGTCCTTCCCTCTCTTTTGAACTCCATAAATAAACTCCATTCCTCTACATGGTTTGGAAAAATTCCTCATCTTTTAATCATATTTGCTCTCAACCACAATTTGTGGAATTTGCTGCCCTTGAACAGATTGTGTCAGCCACATCTTTGGTAAGATGTTGCCAAACCTTAATGGCAGACGAGACAGGACAGGAAGTTGTTGACATATCGTATCTTGCCTTCCTTTACTACGCTAATTAGATTCACTTATTTTCCACTTGCGCCAGCAGAAGGGAAGCACTGGGGAGTTGAGACTGGGTTTTGTTAGCAAGTCATCTGCAGAAGTCATGCTAACTAACCGTTATGGTATTCGGGGAGGGGGGGAGGGGTCATTGTATTTTCCACTTCTGCTTAATGTAGGAAAGGAAAAGTAAAGCTGTTCACCTTCATCTGGAGGACACGGCCGCAGCGCTCTTGTAAAGAGAGGAGCTGTAATGCTTTCCACTTTCTGCATTGCGAGAGGTTCAGGGGTTTTTATTTCAAATCAAGCGCAAAGGGGCCATTTACGAACTCTCACCCAAAAGCCATGTTGGAAACGCTGGCTCAGTTTATCATGTCTGGAAAAGTTAATGCTGACTAACAAGCTAAATTGTTATCAGGAGTCATAAATTTGGAAAGAAACAAAGACATATACGCATTTACGTACCGACTAATATGGAAAAACCTGATAAAATGCAATGATTGCATAGCAATGGAAAGAGCCTGGAGGGCTGTACTTACTGACTGCATCGGAGACCTGAGGTTTTCTGGTACCTCCTTCAAAACCACTTGATTGGACTGAAACAGAAACAAAACAAAAAAAACAAATATTAAATCAAATGAATCCCTTACATTAAAATGGTTCCTTTTGGCAAGAAGCCATTTATAATCAACCAAATATATACACGTATAGAGTACAGAAGGATTTTTAAAACATAAATAAACATAAAATCATTTTCAATTACTTTTTTTATGGCTTGCCACTTACTTGTAATTTGACCAGAGATTGGTATACTCTCCTCCGTTCCAGAATATGAAATTATCGTAACAACGTAATCCACATCGGGGGTCAAATCTCTGATGGAGGTTTTGGTTGCAGATGGAGGAAGTGTGAATTCCTTAATAGGCCCTTCTACAGAGAGAAGGGGACATTTGCATTTACAACGTTTAAGTGTCATATCATGATATACAATCTGCACGAAAATAACATCTAGCGAAACCTTAATTTATAAGAAGATAAATCTAGTCTAGACACACAAGAGCTGGATTAGAGGAACATTAATGACTTCCCAAGACAAGCAATGAGTAACAGTCCATGTTAAATCATTTTTGAAGGGCACGCCAGAACGCATTTCCCAAAAGTTGCCTGTGGCAGTGAGTTTAAAGGTTACTTGTCGTTTACCAGATGCTTTCTTATCTCAAGCAAGATACAGTACACTTACTACAGGGACAGTTCCCTTCGAGCAACCTGAGGTTAAGTGCTTTGCTCAAGGGCACAATGGCAGTAGATCATGTGACGACCATTGCAGGTCCGAACAACCCTTAGCATTACACAGACTTTCATCAACTCAAGATTTACTTTCATAATCCACTGCCAACTGAGAAAAATGAGTTCTGTCATTTACTTTTCCTTGCTGGATATACATTTTCATTCTCAAAAACGTTCTCAAAGGCAAATGTTTCATTATGCAATTTCAATATGTGCGGTGCTTTCACGTTTTTACCCACCTGTATCCGATGTCACTGCTACTCTCAAGCCCTCAATTCTTGACAGCGGTTGCTTCCATAGCATTTGCACTGTGTTTTCGTTCAAAATCTTAAACCTCAAGTCTGACGGAGGCGTTACTGTGGAAAGAGGAGGTGAATCAAGTTATTTCCAAGAAACCGTTCCAAAAGCTGTATTTATGAGAAGAGCATACAGGTTTATGGACGAAATCCCAACAGCGAAGTTGGAGAAGGACTCAAGGCAACATGGAACAAAGTGGACGGCGGCCATTTTGGGTCAAAATGACATCTGTTTGAGCTGTCTGACCGAAGGGCCATTGACTACTCAAGCATAGACACGTAAAGCGCGTTCCACAAAGACCTCGACAAAACATTACACCGGGCCATAACTCGTGACGTGCATGCATTCATTGCAGTCAGTCCAACACAGCCAGATGCGCTCTGTTGAACTGTCTGAATAGCTGTCGTCACAGATAGACAGGAAGTGTTGATTGTACAATGGACTTGACAATTGGAATTGACATTTTGACATGTGGTCACTTTCCATTGCAAACCGCTTAAAAAAGGTGCATAACGACAACCTTTAATGAAATATGAAGATACAGGATAGTGACAAACAAGTGGATATATAAACAAAAAGAGGTTATGTAACACGGGAGGCACCAGTCTAGATGAACTACAAGATTCATGCACTTGTACATGAAAAGTTGTCTGCAACAACTTGTGGGACTAAAAAGACTTCATGTACAAGACGCACATGTAGAGGACTTTGAAATATTTTAAAGTGATATTCTTGTGGTGTTTGGAAGGTCAGTATCTGTGTGGAACATATGGGTCGTGTGCATGTCGGAATATCACAATAAAATATTTTGTGAAGCCGCGGCTCTGGTCAAACTTTGACCAGGGCTTAGGCTTGACCGGGAACAGGTTCACCAAAATCAAGATTTACCAACCTGGCTGACCAGATGTCACAATCGGTTCCATTTCTGACTCCAAATGGGTCCCATCGCACACATCCACAATCAAACACACACCACTCGTTCATCACCCATTCTAGATTTTCCATCTTTTTTTTTTGTTTTGGGGTCCATCCGATTCAAACCAGATTTGGTGCAACCAAAACTCTGCAGCTTTTGAACAATTCAAACTCTTTGGAACACCATGTAACAACATTTAGTTTGCTATGCTGAGCATCTAATAATAACCATGTCAAATGAGAAAGTGACAGTGTTGGTTAAGGTATTTGACTGGCTGTCATATTTTATATTAGCAGAACATGTTTAAACAAAGACTTTTCTTATTTTTTCATAACGCAGCATTGAGAACAAAATTACTTCTTGCTCTCACTTTCCAGAGAAAATTTAACAAAAAAAAAAAAAAAGGACATATTTTGTCTTTTTGTTCCCTAAGTGTACGGAAAATGGAGAAGGGAAACTTGGCCTCAACGTTAAGATTTTTATTTTTTTTTCCAAATAAAAGCTGTAAAATGTTCCACTATACTTTCCACTGAACGCTGGCGATGTGTGCTTTAACGCCCTGCCATTTATTCAATGATTTGAAATGTTTAAATCACAGTTTTACTGCCTGTTCAAACCTACCAAGAGCTCAAATACTGAAACATACAAATATTAAAATACTTGAAGTGTTTTACTAGAGAGAAAAGTTAAATGTGAATCTGTCTGGCTGAGATGTCTGGTATCCTGGGACTTATGTTGCATAGAGAAAATATTCAAAAACAAGTCGTATTCAATATACTAAACCTTTGCTGGATTTGGCCTTATGCAGTATGCTCTACCCTATAATTGAAAACATTACAGTGGACATTTCTGAAGAATCATTCGCTGAAAAACATGGTTAGATCTAATGAAATATCCTGTGCTGTCATGCACTACCATAAACACCACCAACTGTTTGAAACAAATCTTTTAGGACAGTAAATGTCCTCGATCAGTGTCCGCCCTAGTGTCTAAAAAGAGACATTACACGTTGAAATGCACATTTATTCACATTAATGTGAATAAATGAATGTGAATTAATAGAAAAAAATATATATACATATATATATATATATATAAATTTGTTCATTTGATGGACATATGAATGAAATGAAAATGAAACAATGGAAAATAATAATAATAATAATAATAATAATAATAATAAACACACCAAAACAGACAGTCATTATTATACAGTTATTTTTTACATATTTTAAAACAGAAATGATAGACTGTGATCTAAACTGTTGGAATAGAGTATATTTCATTTAACAGGGTGAATGAGGAGAGATTTGTTGGCTTCATTTTTACCTTGAGCTCTCACTGATGTCAGTACTGAGAGTGTTAGGAGAGCGGCCGCTGCCAAACGCGTGACCGACATCTTCACCCCAGTATCAGCAGAACATCAATCAATCTGAAAAATCAACCAAATCACACACACTTTTCTCATAAATCAATCTGAGAAAGAAACAAAAAGACTATACGCACGACTCCAGCACAGTTCACTGCAAGAGATCTCATTCGAATCTGATTGTAATTATTTTTTTTATTCAAAATTCCAGCTGTTTCTCTGGTCAACAGAAGAAAAATTGGTTTTCCATGGTTAAGTGTCCAAATATTTTGGAAAATGTTCATAAAACAAGGGCACTTAGTAAAAAAAAGTCACTGTGGGTCTTAGAAAAATATTCCCTGCAGCATTTTAATGGCAAAATGATTATAAACGGCTTATGCTGTATGTAAGTGCTGATTCATCTGTTTAACGTTGGAAACTCTGAGTTCATAGACTATATGCAATCGTCTGGAAATTTGCCTGATTTGGGATCCTACACATCAGGGGTGGAAAAACTTTTTCTGCAGGGATCCTGCGCCCCCTGTTGTGCCTGGAAAAATTCTGACTTTACATCCTGATCTTCATGCTGAGAGCAATTCAGCGCTCTGCCTCTAAACTTTGCCAGTGTGCTTGGTCTCTGTTACATATATTGCATGTTACTTAAATAATTACCCGTTTAAGAACAAGCAGCTCACAAAATACTTGCACATGTTTTCCATTACCATTACTCTCTAATTAGTTTTTGCTCTGCAAAACTAATTTCAAACAGTGTCCTACAGCATCAGCTAGGACAAAAGGGTAATTCAAATAATAGAAAAATGTAGAGCAACTAAGATATACGCTTGGTTATTTGAATTTTTTAACTTAAAAAGAAAGCATTTTAGAAAATATATAAAATAAAATAAATAAATAAAAAAGAATATACAGTGTGAGCCAAACCTTTATAATACTTTGCGCCTATAATATATCTTGGGTTTAATGTTCTAATAGTGTAAGAAATCAAGTAAAGTTGAATGAAAAACCAAAAATACATCTCTTCACATGCTGAAAACAGGTAAAGGTGAAGACTTTCTGATCATTTGTCATTGGTGCTCTTTTAAAATATGATGCCAAACAGACAGAACCTCATAGAAAACCCTAATCATGAATGTAACTGAACAGAGAGAGGAACTACTTTACCAGTAGTCCTGTATTCAGCATGTGAAATAGGTAAATCAACATCAAAAATGCTCACCAAAGAAAATCCCAGAGGTTTGATTCATACAAGTGGTCTAGACTTCCCAACAAAACAAAATATGCATTATCCCAAGCCACTTTAAAAGAGCACAATGACAGGGTGGTGGAAAAATGAAATCACCATACAACCGTCTATGGAAAAAGTGATCAGAGCTGCTGAAAATGGGTCAGTGTGCTCATATTCATCATTTCACATCACACGCATCTCCTAAGTCTTACATTTAAGAGCAGCAACAGTTTCATTCATAAATATTTCATATATGTATAAATAGGTTTATCAATAATCGGGAAAAAAAAAAAAAATCAACTCCACGTGAACACTTACCAAACTCCCCAAGGTTTCCAAAAACTTTCAATACATCACAAAACTGGTGAACGAAGGTGGGAAATTCGCCCAAATGCAAATGGGTTTTTAAAGGTCTGTTCAGAAAAGCAGAGGTTCTCCGTGATGCTGTAGTGATGGAGATGGAAATGAAGAGGAGGGTCTGATCACCCCACAGCTCGTGAAGGCTGTTTCCAAATGCACAGGATCTCAGACTAGAATGTGCTTCTTAACAGGGGGCTGATCCCGAACCCAGAGCTCTGACGTCACGCGTCCGTGTGATGGATGTGTTGGGATGCGCTTTTGGAAATTCGCGCATATTTTCGGCATTCCTGCAGCATGTCACTCATCGATGTTTCGGGTTTCAGCAGGGATTACTATGGGATACATAACCCTGACGACATTCAAAAGGAATCGCCAATTCGGGAATATTTGTATAGCCTTTGCACACACACAGACTAGGAAACTGAAACTTAGTTACAACAACGTTAAGGTGTTAATAATAATTATTAAAGTTACTACACTTTGATTTTTAAAGGTATTTCAAACGAATACCTGTCGGTCATTTTCAAAGCGCAACCTGAGGCGATTCGTCTCGTTCCGCAATAAAAATGATTTTACGATTTTTCCAGGCACATTAACCCAACCGACAACTAGAGTAAAGGAAAAACTAACTTCGGCATGTAAATACACACTGTCTTGATAAAAAAAAATACACCTATTGTTTACGATGTATCGCCCAACGGTCCTAACGGAAAGCGCTCTAGCGGTTGCTATGGTAACATCCTCACGCCAACGTCACTACTAACGTTTGTGGTTAGTTAAACTTATTAAATAACATTTAATAACAAGTCCAAAACACAGATATTAGGATTTTAAGTAACTGAGGACCTGTAATAATCCTTTTTACATTTTTTATTTATTAATGTATTTATTAATTTATTTCACATATTTTATCGCAGTATTGTACAGTTGACAGTTGAACTTGAGCGTGTATATTAGTTTTTCAACAATGCATTTCCATTTATTTGAATATGTAGCCCTCTAGTGGTCAAATCGGGTAACACACAAAGCGGATGGACTTGTTTAACACAATTTATGAATCGAAACGCTCTTCCATTCTGTTACTCATCTGATGGATAAGTGTTTAGCCATTTAGAAACACATGGGTGCCAACTGGGAGTCACGGGTTGAATTTGATTTTTGATCATTAGGTTTATTCGTTTTTTCAGCTGAGCTCAGGACTGTTTTTAATTCGATCATTATCTCATAATTCTCTTCGTTAGAGAGAAACTGCTAGCAGATCTATTCATCAAGCGAAAGCTTGAACTTCTAATGCTCCTCAGATTGCTTGTAGAATTAATGATCTGTGCTTTATAGTCTTATAATTAGCATGCAATTATTTGCATGCCTGTTCTAACTCCTGTAGTGAGCTGAGACATTTTTGTCAGGGCACAAAGGACATATTGTTCGTAATGCATGGGACACATCTCCATATGAACTCAACTGTATAGACCACCAATGCTGAGGAGGGCTGTACTGAGCTCAAATGATCAATCGTTGCTGTAAATTTGAACCTCGAGTGGGGAAAACATTTCTCTGATGTATACGCACGCATTTGGAAACTATTTTATATGCCTTGAAAACATATTGTTTTGAAGTACAAAAAGGAAGCGCACACTGCTGTTTGTTTCTTGGGAACCGATGAAGACATCCAAGAAACAGACAGTATCAAAAACATGCTGCGGCGTGAGTCACAAACACCCTTTATCAATTAACGCCAACCACAGACATTACGCACATTTTCAGAAGGAAAAACATAGTGTAGTTGTTTGTTTTCTTCATTTTCTTTATGAGAAGAAAATTATCACATCATCAAAATATTATTCATAGGTGAGGCGTAAAATCAGAAGACAAGGAACTAAACCGCATCAGTAACCAAAATTAGGAATCAGAATTAGGAAAATCATCTTAGAAATGTCTAACAGCTAAGCAGCTAACATTAAAAGTGCCAAAATGAATATGCATTAAGAAAATCATTTTTTTACATTGTGCATTCACTTCCTATATGCATACTGGGTTCTTTGAAAGGAAAAAAAATGCATTAAGAAAATAACTGTGCAATGCAAAAATCTTAAAACAATAATAGTCCTAAAATAATAAAAATATAAATGCATTAAAATATTTATTTTTAGGAATTTTTGGAATTGTGCATTAATTCCCTACAAAATGCATTAAGAAAATACCTGTGCAATGCAAAAATCTTAACAGTCCTAAAATAATAATTTTATTTATGCATTTTTTCTTTTGTTTTTTGAGGTTTTTCAAAAGAAAAAAATAATGCATAAAAAAAATAAATGCGCAATGCAGAAATCATAAAAGTCCTAAAGTAATAATTAATAAATAATAATAATAAATGATGCATTTTTATTTCTTTTGTTTTTGAGGAATTTTAATTGTCACTGAGTAAAATAAAACAACAAGGATTTGTCTGTTTATGACAGGCACAGTATGTTTTATTCAGATCACTTTGGTCCCCTTTACCTTCCAAATTAAATAAACACATAAGGTCACATTTCCACAGAAGTGAGGGCAGGAGCTGACATCAGTCCTTCTTCTGAGGGAGAGCTGCCTTTACTAGCTCATATATGACATATGCGGTTCCTGAAAAGAGACACATGAATGATCAGCAATTACAGCTTACTATGATTATTAGCTCAAATAAATATCTATGTTCGCTAAGGCACATATTAAACATCACATCAAATTCTGTGGCTTGCACAAATATGAATTTGCCATACATAGACATCAGGGTGGGCAATTAAAACGTGGGCTAGTAAGCAACTACCCAGCATGCACAGCACCCTTATGGATCTAAGCAACCACGTACTGCAGCAATAAACCATAACACCTAGCAGTAACATACCCAGCACTGTGAGACCCATAGTTGCACGGTAAAGAACAGCATCTCCGACTCCTCCCTTCAGATGAACTGGCATCCCATTGGCCTCCTAAATATGACACATAAATCAACATTTTGTTAAAACACAAACGTGTGAACAAAACAAGAACATCTGAGCACAAAATGCACTGTTAGGCCTTTAGAGAGAATGCAAATTATTAGTAAAGATATCAGGGGTCAAGAACATTAGTTTATCATCTCTGAGATGACAATATATTACAGAAAAGTGACAACCACACCTGAAAGAGTTTCTGTTTGTCTGGCACCCTGTTGACCAGCTGCCTGCGGACGCTGCTGGAGAACTGCCGTCTGGAAACCTGCTGCAGCGTCTCATGGAGAACACAGTTTGACAAAATTATTTTAAGTACTGATGCATAACCAAATATGAAGACATTTTAAAATAACCTGATCATTTTTTAATAAGAGAAATACTTTCAAAATATATAAATTTACAGGAACATACACCGTACATACAGCTCACCAAGGCTGTATTTATTTGATTAAAATACTGTAAAAGCAGTAATATTTTTGTGAAATATTATTAGAATTTCAAATAACATTTTTCTGTTTTAATTTATTTTAAAAAGTAATTTATGTGATCATAACTCCAGTCTTCATTTTCACATCATCCTTCAAAAGTCATTCTAATATGCTGATTGCTGCTACTAATCACAAAAATTATGCATGTCACAATGACAACAAAAACTGAAGACTATAAACGTCAATAAGAAAAGCCCACATAATATGAAATGAATCACAGATCCTTTATCTTCATTTACCACCACTTTCATTTGTGACCCTGGATCATAAAACCAAGTAGCACGAGAATATTTGTAGCGATAGCCAAAAATGCATTGCATGGGTCAAAATTATACATTTTTCTTTTATGCCAAAAATTATAAGGATATTAAGTAAAGATCATGTTCCGTTAAAATATTTTGTACATTTCCTACCATAAATATATCAAAATGTAATTTTTAATTAGTAATATGCATTGCTAAGAACTTCATTTGGATGAAGTATTGATGTATTGCTAACAAACCATACATCAATGAAAAGCTTATTTATTCAGCTTTCAGATGATGTATAAATCTCAACTTCAACAAATTGACCCTTATGACTGGTTTTGTGGTCCAGGGGCATATTGGTTATGCTCACATAACCCAAAACACAGATCTGGGCACTTAAAAGTGTCTGGATGTCATTCGTTAGATCAAGTGTTTTATCTGCGGATCTTTTCTCTTCACTAACTTTCACTTTCGCTCAGTGATTTCGAATCAGCTGCTGTTTTGGAGACTTTTCGTGTATGTATGTATGAATGAAGTCAGCTGTATCAAGTTTACACAAGTGGAAAGCTTTCAGACATTTTAGGAGTGACCAAATTTCAAAAACTCCAGTGTCCGCTTTGTTTACTTTTGTGAGCAGAAAGCGGAAAATATAAATCATATAATCATATAAATCATTACGTTACAATTAACAGCCCTTACATGAACACAAACACCAGCAGAAAAAACAGTAGAACTAAACCAGCAGAAAAGCTGCTATCTGGCCTATTTAAATCATTGAAACACATCACCATTATAAATATCGTTATGATTTCATTGATTGTAGACGTGCAAAACGTCAAACTCCTCATGACTCCCGCGCTTCACTTTTCCTGCCCCAAAAGTCCTAGATTAATATCCGTAACCTCTGATGTGAAAACAACGCTAAAGCATGATAAATGACTTATAAACTACCATACATCAGCAAACTTTAACCAAAACAGAATAGTTTTAATAATTACCAGAAAGTGTCGAAACATTTTCAGCGTGAGTGACTGAAGTCACGAGACACAGCGGAAATCTGAGAAAGAGAAAGATAAACGTCTCCATCTGCTGGTCAGGAGAGCAACTGCCCAGCCGTTTTATCCTCGTCAAACAGTCACACTTCCAACAGTCTGTTAATGTTTCTTCGCTGACACATGATGAAAAAATAAAAATCAAAATGCTAAAGTTAAATTAGCAGCACCGCGAGAGACACTGAGGCTGAGCACAACAACAACATGCCATTTTTGCATATGTCGATAGATAAACTGCCGCTTAAAGTCCATAAAATGTAACACTTTCTCCCTGTTGTCCTCTCACATCAATATCTGCTTTGTACAGCTGTGCATATTTCTCTCCTGATTCAGATGAGGCGACTTTTTCACTGGAGGAAATGTTATTATAGATTCATATTTTAGCCGGAAGCAACAGTTTGATGTTAAAATCGTCTAAATAATAGATTTGTTTCTTTCAAACATGCAGCTTTTTGCTTCACAAGATGTTATTTGATGTACTGGAGTGGTGTGAATTACTTGTGGATTACTGTTATGTTTTTATCAGCTGTTTGGACGCTCATTCTGACGGCACCCATTCACTGCAGAGGATCCATTGGTCATTGACATCTCGGAAGGCTTTAATGTGTGTGAATTTGAAGGATTTTTTGAAGGTAAATTAGATAAATTAGATAAAAATGTCGTGATTTTGCACTGAAACACTACTTTTTCCACAATGGTTGCACTACATGCCCGTGCAAATGTGTATTTGTCCCTAAACCTTACGCATTTGTGGTGCAGATTATAACACATCCAGTGGACCAGAAAGTCACATGCTTCATAAATGTGTTTATTGGGTGAATTTCTCATTTTTATATGCAGGACAGACACACACTTCAGTTCAGTGAGCTCATACTGAATTCAGAGGTCATAAATGAAATTAAATACAGTTGTTGATTATAAGGACTTTGTGAATTGCATTTCTGTGCAGTGAGTACCTTTCTATTCAGACTTAACTAAACATACAATATCATGCACCTTTCCCCCAAATGACCCTTTCTCATTCTTTTAACACATCAATGCCACCATTAAATACTAGCAGAGATTGATAAATGATCAATAAACTGCTCCCAGCAGTATGATACTTTAACCACTCATTTTTAAAGCAAACAATATATTATGTAATGTTAGACAGCCTGATTTATACATGAATGCAACATATTTCCAGGTGAAACAGAATATTTAACAAGATTTACCGGAGTTCCTGGTTTAAAATGAGTGGATTTTAAGAATTGCTTGTAAATCTCTTATTATGCTATATTTTTACCAAATCATGGATTCGGTCTTTTGTTAACTTGGTTTTTTATTTCTTTTTGGAACGGAGTGATCGGAGACCTCATTCAACTGAGCTCATGAGTGAAAAAAACATTATTTGCAGATATTTACTTAAAAACTGAGGTGCATATGCGCAGATCAATGAGGCCTACCATCATTCCGTTCCAAAAAGAAACGCAAAGCCTGCGCTAACTGAAGGAAAACATGATGAAAAGATTGAATCCAAGATCTGATAATAACAGCATATGGAAAAAGCTATTTTTTGCAGGCTAGTCATTTTTGAACACCAAAGTGTTACAAAAAGAAAATAAAAAGAACAAAAATTATCCAATTTGTTTGGGAAGCTGTTATATCCTGTGAGTAATGTCACTAAGTTTTAGTCCAATGCAATAAGATTGACCAGCATTTTAAGGGAAAAAGAAAATCCTCTCCGGATCAAGATGACCTGAACATAATAAATGGGGCCAATGTTGATTTTTCTGTCTTAACTAAAGCATTTATTCTCAAAATGCATGTAAAAAAACATATCGATTTCTCTTCTTCTCACATGCTGCAACTTTTCATGTTCTGTGCAGTTTTGATTTCTTTTTTCACTCTCTGGCATCCAGGGTTCAGCAATCCGCCGTCTGTCTGTCTGTCTGTCTTGTGGTCTTGAATCATTGGTGTAATCTGTATGCATGCATATATGGTGCAACACAACAGATCCTTGTGCTTGAACCGGGTTTGACAGATTCACCCCTCGTTCTACTGGTGCATATGGACGCAGGGAGGGCATAGGGACCCTTCTGTCAGGCATATTATGGACCGGACCTGAAACGGCCTCAGCGCGGCTCTCGATTCACATGGAGCACAACATTCTCTGTGGATGAAAACAGGGAAAGTGAGCTTACAGAGAAAACAGTGCAATCATCTGAAACCCACGGCTTACTGCATGGAAAGAATCAGTTTCACATTCATGTTAGGCGCTTTTGAGCGGCCAAGTTCATGGATGGTGAAAATATCAGAGCAATTTTACGATTGCTTTCTGGGAATCGCAGCGCGCCGTTGAATCCAGTGAGCTTTATCTTACGAGTGATGTCATCAGCGAGCTGCCAAAGCCTGTTATTGCGCATGGATGGGTTAGAAAATGAACACTGTCAGTTTGTCGGCTGTGGTGAAAATGGAATGAATTGATTTAAAACGCCCTTGATAGTGACACACACAACAGCAGCTTACTCTCGTAAGAAACACAAAAGCTTTAAAGTTTACCTAAAAATACAAACGCTGTTATTGTTTACTCACCCTCATGTCGTTCCAAACCCATTTGACTTTCATTCTTCTCTCGCTAATGTCGTTTAAAATGAATTGAAAGCACATTTGAATGCGATTTGAGAGCTTTTTTGGAGTTCGACAGCACCAGGCCTCATATGAAAAAGATCATTCTGGACCTTCTGCAAAACATCACGGAGGAAAGAAAGGCACACAACATGAGGGTGAGCAAATGACGCCATACATTTCGTTTTTTGGGCAAACCGTTGCTTTAATGCCAAACAGATAAATTAAAAGCCCTGTCTTTATTTGTGTAATTGCCGAGTTTGTATCAGGCAGAAGGACACAATCAGGATGTTAAACGGGACTCCAGATCTCCAGCTGTTGTTTCTTATTTCACAGAACGGCGTTCTCTGGCTCCCAGATGGCCTGGATGGAGAACTGAACAATGATCGCACAGTAACATCACCAGAAGAACACTACATAGAGATGCTTACCCGAAAATGAAAATTTGCTGAAAATCTACTCACCCTCAGGCCATTCAATATGTAGGCGAGTTTGTTTCTTCATCAGATTGGGAGAAATGTAGCATTCCATCACTTGCTCACCAATGCATCCTCTGCAAGCGAATGGGTGCCATCAGAACGAGAGTCCAAACAGCCGATGAAAACATCACAATAATCCACAAGTAATCCACACCACTCCAGTCCAGCAATTAACATCTTGTGAAGCCAAAAGCTGCATGTTTGTAAGAAACGAAGCCTTCATTAAGACTTCTTTTTAACTTCAAACCATTGCTTCTGACTAAAATACCTCTAGTCCTCTATCCATAATATTGCTATCTCCAGCAAAAAAAGGTGTCTCAACTGAACCAGGAGAGAAATATGCACAGATCAAGCATGGTATTTTTAAGCTGAGAGAACAACAAAGGATGGACTTTTCATTGATGTTCTTGAGTTAAAACACATAAATGATGGATTTATTTCTTGTAAACGCACAGCTTTTTGGTTCACAAGAAATTAACTGATGCACTGGAGTGGTGTGGATTACTCATGAATTATTGCATTGCTTTTATCAGCTGTTTGGACTCTCGTTCTGACGGCACCCATTCACCGCAGATGATTCTTTGGTGAGCAAGCGATGGAATGCTACATTTCTCCAAATCTGTTTCCTTGAAAGAACAACCTCATCTGCATCTTGGATGGTCTGAGGGTGAGTACATGTTTAGCAAATTTTAGCAAACTTTTTTTTTTTTAATTAAACTTGCTTAGTAGCTTTTTCTCCTATACACAAATGTGTGTCAAAAATTTAATTACACAAATATTCTGGGTTCAAATGTGTGAAGTAATGTTGTTTACCAATAATTTAGACTCCTTCCTCAGTTTGTACAAAGAGGTAAAAATCATGTTTACAAAAATGAATTTCTACGGGGTGACACATTCAGTTTAGAAACGTGTATTTATAAATATTTGTATCAACTTTTCCGTACAAAACAAAAGTGTGTCATTGATCATAACTGATTCAGAATGTGTTACTGAATTACAAGGAAACAAAGGGCATTGGAATAATTATAGGAATAATATAAAACTCCTTCACTGTCGGAAGATTTAGTAATGAAAATGGGTGAATCATGAGTATCAGTTTATCCTCTAAACATGCTTAACTAATATCAGTATGGTTTAAAATGTTATTCACAATTTATGGAGGTTTCCTGACCTTATCCTGTACATAGATACATAGAACATACATTATGACAGAAATAAATATTTCCTCCCCAATTTTCTTCCTAGCATTTCCTATCAAATATCAATATGTAAATAATCAATAAACCCAAAGAGAAAATAATAAGAATGTTTCTATGTTTTCCGAAGGCAGAAAAATATTTATTTGGTGGAATCACAAAATTAATTCAGTGACATTTAATACATTTCCATCCTTCTGGAAACCTCCACAAGCAGTTTTACAGAATAAAACCTTAGTGATATGGTAAATGGAAAAATAAATACTTAAGAGAAAGAAAAAAAACGAAACGGTGAAGGGTTAGTTCAAATGTTTTTGCACAAAAAAACACACATGCACACGTTCCAATTGTCTGAGATCCAACTATAAATGTCTGTACATAAAGGCTGATCTGACATACAGTATTTACAATATTACAATATTGTTTCTCAATCTAAAAATGGAGGCCCCAGTGCCAATGCTTGCTTTGTTTTACATTGCAACGCTTTGCTTTCAGTTCTGTAGTGCTTAGATTAAATTCCAGTGCCACATTAACATGAGCCAATCTCAGCTCTTTCCTCCGGCTCCGGCTGCAGAGCTGCAAACTGCAGATTTCCTCAGTTCAATTTTCATAGACTGGCTCTCAGAGCGTGACGTCGTGGACAAGACCGCTTTCCCTGTTTTCATACCTTTTGACATGGGGATTCGCGTTGCCGTGGAGCGAGATGACTGCACATCCGTTCCGTGCTGAGAAAAAAAAAGGCAAACGGAAATATGAGATCACATTTTAGAGAGCGTTTCATTTTTTATTAACCGTGTGTTTGCCATGATAAGTGCATTTTGTGTTTACATTTATGCAGGCTAACTTTCTGTTTCTGAAAATGAAAGCTTTTAACCTGAGTCTTAAATGGTCATTTATTTATGGGTCATTCTATAATTGTGGGTACATCTCATGTCAGTGAAGTATATTTTTCATATATTTTCATCAATATAAAGCCCCGATGGTTAATTTTCTAGTACACAATTATATTTTTCCCAATCACACTACTATATGTTGAAAAAGCCATATCTTTTGTTCAAAAATGATGTTCATATCACAAACAACCCTGGTATTCAGCTGTCCGATTTTATAAAGTAGTAGTTTCGCCTTCAGTTAGATTAGATTTAGTTATTGAGACATTTGGGTGTGTGCTTCAAACATAATAAGTGTTTATTGTGATATAACTTGTTTTATTTGTGTCTGACCATTGTCAACTAAGTTACCCACTAGAAACCCCCCCTCAAAAAGGAATGGTTTGTCCCATTCTCACATAATTTGCACTGTATAATGATATTTCCTCTAGAAGCACATGGATGAAACACTAGGAGTTGTCTCTCTTTCCCCTAATATTGGTTAAATTAGCAAACCTGCGTCAATAATGGATTAATTGACTGTCAACAGTGTTACACAGGTATTATTGCTGCAAATTTTAACAAGACAATTTAACTAAAACTTATGTTTTGTTTATGAAAATATATTTCTATACATACCATATGCTCAGTAGTTCAAGGCTTCCATGTTGAGTATAGGCCCGAAACACTAAAAATGTCAGCTAAGTTACCTGTCACCTTTGTTACCCAGTAAAGGTAACATGGTGGACAGTAACAAACATAGATGGTATTTTATACACATTTTCCTACAGAGCATCTTTATTTATATAGGACTGTATACAATATAGATTGTTTCAAAGCAGGTATGCAAGGTCATTTTTGGGTTTTTGGGAAAAAGGAGAACTTTTTCTTCTCATTGTCAAATTCTAAATGTACCCCCAATTATAGAATGACACTTATACTAAATAAATAAATAAATAAATAAACATAATAATAATAAAATTAAAATAAATATATAGTTTTACAATAAATAAAATAAAATAAATAGGGTGACCAATCACAATATGTTATCCTGGAATGTTATTAAGTCTTCACAAAGTATTATATATATAATTTAAAAATGTATTTACTTATTATTACTTATTTATTATTTAAAAACTATTTAATATTTGCAGATGTAAAATGCAATATTTTAAAATGCTGACAACTTTTCGTTACAATTGGTGCTTGATTTAGTAGGTTTTGCTAGGCAGGATAGGAAGGTTAGCCTATTTCTGGTCACACATTATTTGATTTTACAACAGGTTAAACATGAGGGGACAGGTCAGTCTGTGCCACTATTTAAAGGACTTTCTTGTCAAGCTTTCTTGGGTGACAAGCACATCAGTACAGTGTTAGTTAGCGATAATGGATGGGGAGATTGAATTTGTTATATCTATACCTTGAAAGAGAGCTATCTAGGGAGCAGACACCCCCTGATATCATTTTGAAACATTTCAGAAGCAACTGAAATATAAAAGATTGAATATGATCATTTTGTTTTTGGGCACACAAAATCACAAAGTATTAATTGTTAAATGACTATTCTTGTCATTCGACACTCACTTTTCTATCACAACGTTCTGCATCTTCTAAAATCCAAACAGAGCGATGACGTAATGAATCTGGTACTCACCACAGATTGAGTAGACCTGGATGGGGCTGAGGTGATTGGGGTTATTGTGATGCTGCTGGTCATCTTGCCTTGAATCATGTTCCCGATGTTCGCCGACGTCTGTCTGGGAGAGCGCAGAACAGTCCCCATTGGCATCTCCTTGCTGTCTGAACTCACACCGTTAGGCCAAACGGTAACTGTGCCGCTTCTGTCATCCTGAGGTTTCTTGAACCCTGGTGACCCCAGGTGGATGTGGATCTTGTTGTCCTCCGTGGTTATAATGTTGGAGTTGTATTTCCGGATGGGCGTTGGAACCGTCTGCTTTTCAGGGGTCAACTTGAACACAGCCCTGCCCATGGTCATCTCGTGAGGCTCTGGAGACATCGACGCTTGGGAGACTGGAGTTGCGCTAACAGTTATGATGGACAAAGGAGAAGCAGGATGCTCCGAGTAGCAGCCTTTAGCCTTCTCTGGAGATTTTGCTCTGGAGATGGCTGTTATAGTGACTGGGGACTTTGTCCGTTCAGCTGGCCCTTCGTTGGTTTTGGACTTTGGCAGCATAGAAGTAGGAACGATTGTTATACGTGGTTTCTGGAGCCCAAGAGTTGGGATGATGGTGGTACTGGAAAAGAAGTCCTCAGCACGTGGACTAGTGATCTCCAGCGTAGCAGTGCTGCTCTGATGGTCTGGAGTTACCTTAATATGAAGGGGCCGACCAGGTTTCTGAGACATGGTTAGTTCTGGCGATGAGCGTGATGTTGTTGACCTCTGGTCAACTCCATTGACCTCCTGGGTTGATGGAACTTCCTGAGTGATAGTAATAGCTTCTTTCTTCTTCATCCAAGGGTTCCAGGACTTCCTCGTCCCCAGGTCTGCAGCCGCCGGCGGGTAGCGGTCCAACACGGTTGGCTTCTTGAGACCTTTCTGCCTTAGATTGCTCATGATGTGATTTTCCTCTAGAACAGACTTCTGGATGAACACAGCTGGAGTCTCATCTTCGATGTGTTCGTTCATGTCTGCGTCGGTTTGGACCGCAGTGGAAGTGAGAGGAACGTCCACAATCCTTCTTCCATTCATGCTGGGTCTAAGAGCACGGCTGTAGCGCTTCGTGGCTTCCAGCTCTTTGGTTAGTTTCAGAACTTCTTGACTCATGTTTTTCTTTTTATCCTCCTCTTCAATAAACCGCTGCTGGAGAACCGTATAGTCCACCTGAAGTTGAGACAGTTGATCTTCTTTGTTCATGAGCTCATGAATCTTCTCCTTTAGAGCTTGGACGTCAGCCTGAAGATCTCTCGTTTTGGCCTCCTCCATCTTGCAGCGTAGTCTCAGCTCAGCTTCTTGGCTTACCAGCTCGCCTTTTTCTATGGCCTTGTTTTTGGTGATTTGAGTCTTCATTTCCTCCAGGAGCTGGGAAAGAGCGTTGGCTTTGTCTTGCTCGGTTCTGAACTTCTTCTCAAGCATGTCATACTCGTCCTCTGTCTTCAACAAATCGCCCTCCACAACCTCAAGCTGTTTAAGTCGGTTCCTGAGTCTCTCAATCTCCATTGTGAGCTCCTTCACTTTGTTGTCCTCATCGGGATACCCAACTTTGTCAACATTAGCTCTGTTTCTTGACGACTCCCACTCTGCTTCCTCTTGCTCATCCATTTTACTTTGCATCTGACATAACTTTATACTGAGATCCTTATGCTTTTCCTCTTCACTTGCAAGTTTAGATTTCAGGTCATCTTTTTCCTTACTAAGAGCCGATACTTTCATCTCCATTTCGGACTTCAATTTTAGAAGCTTCTTACTCTCCTCAATCAGCTTTTCTGTGACCTCCATGACTTTACATTGCTCCGCTTTAAACAGTTTGTTAATCTCCTCACTTTTCTGCTCTTCCTGTTTGATTCGTTCTGCCATGTTCTTCCTCTCGTCCATTAGGATCACCGTGAATGACTTCAGTTTGGTCAAGTCATCCTTTAAGCCCATCTCAGCCTTTTCCAGCCTCGATTCTGAGCTCTCAAGTTCTTTGATATGGTTTTTAACCATTTCCAGCTCACATGCCAAGCTCTTTGTCAAGGATCTTTCTTTCTCCAGGTTGTTGTGAAGCTGAGCACATTCAGATTTGCTCACATTGAAAGCCCCCTCCAGTTTCTCCAGGTCCACCATCCTCTTTTGCAGTTTTTCAACCTCTAGTTTCAGCTCACGGCTGTGATTCTCTTCATCCTGAAGCCTCCTCTTGAGTTCCTTGCACTGTGCTTCTGTTTTCGTGATCTCCTCATCTTTCCCCTCCATTTCCAGAACTCTCTTCCGAAGGTTCTCCAGCTCGGCCATGAGGCTCGAGTTCCCGCACTCCCCTCTGCTTATTTTGTCCCGCAGGTCCTGAAGGTCCTCCTCGGACTTCTGCAGGGTACGATTGGCCTCCTCCAACTCCTCAATCCTGCGTGACATGCTGGCCAGCTTCAGGCGCAGCTGTCGACTTTCAGACTCCTGCTTGGCCAGCTTGGCAGTCATCTCCTCATGTTCCTGTGAAAATTTGGAGGTCTTATGTTCTAGGTCGAGCTCCAGCCTTTGGATCCTCTGACTGTCCTCTTTAGCTTTGCTGTTGATGAGATCCAACTGCTGCTCTCGTTCATGTAGCTTCTTGCTGAGATCCTGGACCTTCTGTCTTTGCTGGTCAATCTGTTCAATGTGAAGCTGCCTTTCATCCACCAGCATCAGGGCAAATGATTTCAACTTAACCAGCTCCTCCCGAACTTTCTCAAGACGTTTGCTGTGATCCTTGTCCTTGCGAGCCTGATACGCCTTCTCTTGCTCCAACAGTCTCTTGAGTCTGGTGAAATCAAAGAAAAAGAGATTCAAACTGATTAAGTCATATTCAAAACAAAGGTCAAACTGTGGTCCATTTCATAGCAGTTAATCAGAAACAATAAAAAAAAACATGTACAAAAGCTGAGTGGTATAAATTACATAACCAGATTCCAAAAATGAAGTACTTGTAATTAGAGTAAGTTACATTTAAAAATACTCTTAATCAGACTACTTTTTTATTGATTACATGATTACATTTTATTCACACAATAGCAATAAATTCATCATATATTGATTCTTTCTAATTCCACTTCTTTGTCTTTTAAACTTTCCTTTCTAAAACAGTCTACTGCTTATATACACTCAAAAAGTCCAGTTTTGTGGACATACGCACAAAGACTATTAATTACCTTTGTGAAAAAGAAGTTTACTCAAGTGTGCTACTAGTATACTTCTTTTAAACTAAAAAAACAGGAAAGTATACTTTCAGTCTTTCAGTGTCAGTCTTTTTTATGGACTTCTCGGAAATGTGCTTTAAATGACATTTAAGTATACTTGACTTAAACTTAGAAAACGTCAAAACACATTTGAGCTGTACTTATGCATAGTCTTGTTCATAGTCTTTTTTCAGCTTTTTGTTCAAAATGTTGTTTGTTTTTCTTATTTATGAAACTTACCCACATTCAAGTGTTTATAAAAAAAGAATGCATGAAGCTAGAATAAAATATTTTGTTTACAGGCAGATACTATGATCTTTCTTTTGATGTTTTGTATGTTCAGATATTCAGATATTCACAGATTAATACCTGAATGGGGACATAGTAGTATACTTAAAGTATGATGTAAAGTTCACTTAAAAGAAACTTACGAGTATGCTTCCACTATAAAACTACTAAACTAGTAGTTTACCGAGACTATACTTCAAAGTGTACTAAAATGCTACAAGTATTTAATTAGTAAACTTCCAGTATAAAACTACTAAACTAACAGTGCTAAAAGTAATTCATTAGTAAACTACCAGTATAAAACTATTAAACTAGTAGTTTACTGAGACTATACTATCAAAGTGTACTAAAAATGCTACAAGTATTTAATTAGTAAACTTCCAGTATAAAACTACTAAACTAGTAGTTTACTGAGACAATACTTCAGAGTGTACTAAAAATGCTAAAAGTAATTAATTAGTAAACTACCAGTATAAAACTATTAAACTAGTAGTTTACTGAGACTATACTTCAAAGTGTACTAAAAATGCTACAAGTAATTAATTTGTAAACTACCAATATAAAACTACTGAAACTATACTTCAAAGTGTACCAAAATGCTAAATTTAATAAGTAAACTATGATTATACATACAAGTTCACTTTTAGTATAGTTGCAGTTCAAACTAAAAACATAGACGTAAACTAGTTGTGTACTGTAGGTTTACTACTGTTATACTTAAAGCATACTTAAAAGTATACTTTATATACTAGAAAGTGGGCCAATTTATTCCCAAGGAGTATTGAAATTGTACACTTACAAGTATACTACTAGTAAAGTGATATTTGTATACTTACTACATAAAGTATACTTCAAAATATACTTGAACTTTACTTAAGTATACTTAATAAAATAAACTTTTGGTAAGCGTAGTCAGGTGGCGACACAGCATTTGACCAATGGATTTACAAAAATAATTTCAGGTTTAAGATGTGTTTCAACATTGCATCAACTACTGATGAACACATTCATTTTTATTTTAATTTATCACTCAGTAGGTTATTTAACCATGCATTATTATGTATTATTGAAAGGCTTTTGCCTTTCAAACTCATTAAAAATTCTCGCTATTTCTTTTTTGCAGACGTTCTCAAACTTTTGGCCATCTGAACCTCTTTCACCTAATATATTCACTTTAAAGGGGTGTTCAATCAGCAATTCTGTAGAAGACAAAATCTCCCTTTGCATTGAACTTTGAACATCATAACTTTGCAGATGTTGTTAATGCAAAGCAACATTACACACTAACCAAAGTTAAAAGAGTGAAATCATAATCGAAGACCCCTTTAAACACCCCTGAGATTTTAAAGTAAATGTTTTAGTTATTAAGTATCACATTTGCATGTTCACGGTTCTCTGACATTGGTTAATGGTCACATGGTGTGCATGTTAACATAAAAAAAAAAAAAATCTTAATTTTTAGTAAATGAATTATTTTGATTGTTATTTTAAGATGATTTATTTTAATTTGACATTATTATGATTTAATTACTTGTTAGCCTTTCATTAAACTCACAAACCACCTGCAGTTCCCTTACGAACCCCAGTCTGGGAAACCTTGATGTAATATACAAGATTATCCTGTTTAAAACAATGTAACAAAACGAGTTAAAAGTAATCTAAAAGTAATCCAAAAGTAATCCGATTAATGTGTAAATGTAAATGTGTAATGTAATAGATATTATATAATAAAACACTTTATAGATGGATGAAGTGTTCGTCATATTGCCTTCTAGAAAAACTCCGCAAAAAAGCTGTACACCTATGAAGTAAGAAGACTGGAGTTTTACGACAAGCATGACCATTGTGAGAAAAGCAACAGTGTCTGAACGCTTAAGTGATTTTCTCTGACAGTAGTTACCGAACATGTCATGCTTGCATGATCACAGAATCGAAACAGCTCACAGGCAGCTTGGCACGTCAACGGGAAAAAGTTCCCACCTGGCAAAAAGTCTACTAGCACATCACAACAATGGAATCTGTGCCAGCAAGGGCACTTGAAGAAAAGTCTATGATGCTGGTGAATGTTTACACTGATCTAGCTCTGCGGGAGTCTCCCTGTTGAGAGGACCTTTGCGAAATAAGTGCCAGACACTGCAGCATATTTCCGTCATTATTCCTCGATCTAATTTCCTCACTATGCGCTTTTGTGCATTCGACAGGAGGTAGACGCTGTAACATTTCCAAACAGATGCATTAATGAATACTGCATTCATTTCAAACTCTTTTTAAACTCACCATCTAGCTGGGAAGGGGTCCAGGTAGGTCCATGCCTAACATGTTTTTGAAGTTACTCTGCTCAAAGCATCACTGAACGCTTCCCTGAATGAACCATCGCATTCCAACCATGTCACGAGCGCAGTGAAAAGTGAATGCTGTGTGAAACAGCATTGCCCCACTTGCTCGTGATATCATGCCTCTAACATAGAGCTGCTCTGCCCTTGTTTGGGCAAAGGAGGCGGAGCCATCCGAGAGCTTTTCATGCAGTTTTTCTCAGCTTTCCTCTCTTATTCTTTTCCCCAGGACATTGTTTTAGGAAACAGTCAATTAGAGCTGTGGTCAATACGCTAAACCCTCTGTATCATTGCAAAGGCACAATTTCCATCTCGTATAAACTACAAAACGACCCAATTACTTCCTTTCTCACATGCGACCAAGTGTTCCCATGGGAACAGACAACAATGCAAGGGAAAAGTTTTGTTTTGTAAGAGAACAATGTCACACTTTTGGGTCAGATGAAGCCCTGTCACGAGAACGCAAATCTGACACAATAAATAAATCTACTGTATAAGTGAAAAGGTCATTACTCAGAAAACAATATTTGGAAAAAGGTTGAATCATTTAATTATCGCAGGAAGTTTAGTGATACAGTTGGTCGTTTTCTGGCAGAGGTTTAAGATGACAGCTGGGAAGTTCTACCGAAAGCATCAGATCCACTGTAACATGTGCAGCGTGAGACTTATAAATCATAAATCATGCGAATGGTGATAGAATGACATCATCTCTTGGTGTCTAGTATAAATGTGCTTGCGATTTAAATTACAGCCTGAATATCAAGAGCACATGAAACTTCCAGATGTAGTTTTAATTGGGGATGTTTGCTAACGTACCTACAGTGAGAACGGAACTTTGATGTGCAACTCCAGACACAAATGATGTGCTATTACTTCAAGCGATCAGACATAAAATTTTCCTGGAGGATCATAAAACGGGTGAAAAAAATCCCCAAGATGTTTAAATTGGATCACAACTATTAAAAACACCTTAGCAACCACCCAGCAACAATCCAGAAAACTGCAGCAAACATTAAACACACCTCTTCCTATGCCTTGTTTTAAGTTTTACTTATGTGCATTCGCATTTTACTTCTATAATGTGACATTTCCTTGTTAATCTACGTATGAAGTTTATTTGCAAAACCAGAAAAGTTCGGGGTTTTTTTTTTCAAAAATCATGTTTTTTCATTGTGCATTCCGATTAATCTCAATCAAACTGCAATTGGGTTATTTTGATACAAAGTAAAAATAACTAAAAAAAATACAGCTAACTAACAATAAAACACAATAAAAACATGAGAACATCATAAAAAACATTTTTAAAATGTAAAAAATAAACTCTTCGTATATGTGTGTGTATACATATATAATTTTTTAAATATATATATATATTCAAAATATTATACTATTTTTTTAATCTTAAAAAAGTCCCTTAAGGCTCATCAAGGCTGCATTTATTTGATTAAAAATAAATAATAATATTGTGAAATATTACTGCATTTTAAAATGTTTTCTATTTTAATATATTTTAAAATGTCATTTATTCCTGTGATCAAAGCTGAATTTTCAGCATCGTTACTCCAGTCTTCAGTGTCACATCCTACAGAAATCATTCTAATATGCTGATTTATTTTCAATGCTGAACAGTTGTGCTGCTTTGAACCTGTGATACTTTTTTCAGGATTCTTTGATGAATAAGAGGTTAAAAAGAACAGTATTTATTCAAAACAGACATTTTTTGAAAGAAATTAATACTTTTATTCAGCAAGGATGTGTTAAAATGATAATATAGAGTGTTTTTTTTTTAATAAATGCAGTTCCTTTTAAGTTTTTAAATTCATCAAAGAATACAAGTATCACAGGTTCCACAAGGATTCAGTCAATTTACAATAAAGGAATATGCATATGTGTTTTTGACTCCATGTTGACTTCATGAAACACAACACACTTGTTGATGGTAAGATCATTAGCGTCCGTCTTTCACTGACCTATATGTCAATCAAAGAACAAAACTAGTTGTCCTCATCACATTACAGTCTTTCTTCAATGTGGGACTTCAAGAGGAAAAACAGCAAGTGTAAATGTCATGTGAAAGCGAGAGGGGTAATTTGAGGAGGAATGGCATTGCGGATGCTTCTAGAAGCTCAACACACAGCAGTTTTATATTCCTGGCGGGATTCCCCGCCATCGCCCGGCGTTCGGTCCCAGGTGGTGCGGCGCAGGCGTGACCTCACCTGCTATGAATCTCTGAAATGAGAGAATTAGGGAGGAATGTGCAAACACACGGGCTGGAGATGAGAGTGATAAGTGAAGGAAGGACGGAGCGCGACTGAACGCTGCCACTGCAACGAACTAGAAATTGTGTTTTTATAGATTTGCCATGACGTTTTTTGATGGTGCATTACACAAATGAGCTCTATTTTAAAAATGCAGTACAATTAAAATGAAAATCAAAAGATTCAGTCTATATTTAGACCATATTTACCATTGCATGGGTACAGCACCATAGAGTACGACACAAATTTCTAGGTTTTGCAGCATATTTCAGGTTTATTCAATTCAAAGCATTTTTATTAAGACGTTTTGAGCTAAATATTGTTCACTACTCAAGTTCAGGGTGGTAAACGGGAAGTCAGGGGACCGCGACTGTGGTCGACCACTATGGGGGTCTTATCAGAATATGAAAGAGCTCGTTGTCTCTGTCAGGAACTGTTTGGATTTCACAGTTATGAGTCACCTGATTTTCCAAAGATAAATATATTGTTTAATAAATCATTTGTATGTAGCATATGAGAGCTTTTCATAATATTAAATGGGGAAAAAATACACTACCATTCAAAAGCTTGGGGAGAGTATTTTTTTATTAATACTTTTATTCAGGAAGGACGCATTAAATTAAAAAAGATATTTTAATTTAACAAAAGATGTCTAAACTATATGTTTTTAACATTGATAATAATCATAAATGTTTCTTGAGCAGGAAATCAGCATATCAGAATGATTTCTGAAGGATCATGTGATACTCAAGACTGGAGTAGTGATGCTGAAAATTCAGCATTGCATCATGGAAATAAATTACACCGAACAATATATGAAGAGTTTAAATGCAAAACCAGCTAAAAGCCATCTCGGTCATATATGTCCATCAATACTTTTACTTCAAACTCGCTAAATTCCAGCCTTAGCCCAATCAGAAGTACCAGTACCTGTACAAAGTGGCCAGAAAGAAATGTTAATTTTAAAGAAATACATCAGATGGATTTTGCATCTGAACTCTTCATATTCAAATGCAAAATGATTATTTTAAATTGTAAAAATCTTACACAGTATGACTGTTTTTTCTGTATTTTTGATCAAATAAGTCCTGTCTTGGTGAACAAAAGAGACTTTTTTCAAAAACGTTAAAAAATCTTACCAACCTCCAATGTTTAAACAGTAGTGTATGTACAATTAAATATGCAGATTTTGATAATAAAAAGTCTAGAGTACAATAATTACACCCTTAATCAATACCTTTGTGTTTTTAAACACTTCTGTAAAGTATCATATTTCAAAGTAAAACTAGATATTTAAAGGAGAAGTCCACTTCCAAAACAAAGAGTCATATGTAATGTACTCACCCCGTTGTCATCCAAGATATTCATGTCTTTCTTTCTTCAGTCGTGAAGAAATTATGTTTTTTGAGGAAAACATTTCAGGATTTTTCTCCATGGTGCAGTCCATTATATGCAGTTTAAATGCGGCTTCAAATGATCCCAAATGCGGTTGTAAATGATCCCAGCCAAGGAAGAAGGGCCATATCTAGCAAAACGATTGGTTATTTTCATAAAAATAATACAATTTAAATACTTTTTAATGTCAAACGCTGGTCTTGTCTTACTCTGCCTGGACTGTTTTTTTCTGGTTCATGACAGTTAGGGTATGTGGAAAAACTCCCATCTCATTTTCTCCATCAACTACAAAATCGTCCTATATCGCTGTTTTACCTTTTTTGTTAAGGGTGTTTGATCTTCTTTGCATGTTCACTTTGCAAAGACTGGGTCGGTACTTTTGCAGCGATGTAGGATGATTTTAAAATGATTTTTGAAGTTGAGGGAGAAAATACGATTTCAACATACTCTGACTGTCTTGAGCCAGAATACACAGAGTTCAGGGAGAGAAAGGCAAGACGAGCTTTTGAGATTAAAAAGTATTTAAATTGTATTTTTTAAATGAAAATAACCGATCGTTTTGCTAGATAAGACCCTTCCTCCTCGACTGGGATCGTTTACAACCGCATCTGGGATCGTTTGAAGCCGCATTTAACCTACATTTTGGAAGTTCAAAATCAGGGCACCATATCACTCCATTATATGGAAAAAAATGCTGAAATGTTTTCCTCAAAAAACACAATTTCTTTATGACTGAAGAAAGAAAGACATGAACATCTTGGATGACAAGGGGATGAGTAAATTATATGTGAATCTTTGTTTTGGAAGTGGACTTCTCCTTTAAAAGAAATTCCATAATGCATCTTTTAAATAATGTCTACATTTTGTAATCCGTATTTATAAGTAATGGCATTTTAGTTTTTCCTCAACAACATTTATTCAAGTAGCTGCTCTGATCCCTGAGCTTCCAGAAAAGCTACTGAGCCCCAGAGCTCCCCATGTTGTCATTTATGTTCATTTGAATCTATTCATGTCCATATACAGCTCAGATGATGCTGGTCTAATGACTGGAGCTCTACAGGGCCTCAATCTGCCTGTTTCACGTTCTCAGAAGAACAACACGCTAACGACAGGCCTCTCTGATGCTGTCACCCCTTCATCTGCCACTATAAGGCCCTTTGTGTGATTGAGGACGGCCAGTGGTACCAAATGAGTCATGTGCAATTCACAGCGTTGACATCACATGGTTGTAGTCGCTTTAAAATGAAGCTGCGATGACGAGTGTATTTATATAAGAACAGATACTACACAAAAAAAGGGCGTAGAAACAATTTTCTACACCAATTTTTATTTAGATATTGCTTGTAAATTTTGCAGCAGTTACAAAGAAAGTGCAAATAGTGCATTTAATTAAACTTAACATTTTGAAGTAGAAAATCAGAAAAAAACATACTCCATTAATCTTTGTTTTATTTATGACTTTCGAAAAATCAGAAAACTACCTTTTAAAAACATCCTTAAACATTTGTCATTTGCTGAATCAATTATCACCTGTTATCATCATTTATTATCTGAATTAATTGTTATCGGTTTAAAAACATGATAAAAATGGTTAGAATAAAAATATAAATTATTATATTATAGTTTTAATCTTTCTGTTACTGCCTAATTTCAGAGCAGGGTTATTTTTAATTAAAAACTAAATCCATAAAAACATTTCTTGTTACTTTAAAATAAACATTAACTGATATAAAATAACATTTCACATTTCTCATGTATTGAAAAACTAAAAATAAAACTGAAATAAAAATAATAGAAACTATATAGACCTTTAAAAAACAAAAATTACACTACAAAATTACTAAAAAACTCAAAATATGAATAAAAACTACAGTAGTAGCTCAATAAAACTAAAATAACACAGTTTTAGAGAAAAATTTTGTAATGTCACTTTATTCTAGTCACTGTAAGACAATTTATGAGCACATTTTATTTAAAAAATCTCTGATTCATTCCTATGGGATGTTGTGTAAAGCTCGTTCTCTCACCTTTCTCTCTCCTGCTCCAGCAGGTTGGTGAAATCATCACTTTTGTTCATAAAGTCAACGTGTTTGCGCTTTTCATTGTCCAGTTCGGTGACGGTGCGTCGGTGGCATTTCTCAGCTAGGAGCAGCTGCTCTAACATACGTCTGTACGTCTCACGGTGCTTCTCCTCCAAACGGTCCAGCTTTAGAGACAGAAAGATTATCACCATCGTAAACTGCTTGCCTTGGCACAGCAAAATCTTAAAACCTACATTGCAAATGCAAGTTTGAACGGTTTGGAGCTTAATATGGTACCTCTATCATAGGGATCTCATAGACATCGTCTCTAATCAAGTCGCTGCTGGTCATCAGACTGTCTCTCTGGAGAGCTTGAAGAGGTTTGACAGGAAGCGCAGATCCGTAATGAGCCTCCAGAACCTCGGGTCGAGTTCTCTCAGACTGCAGCATGTGGATGATATCCTCACGGGCCTAAAGGACACGATCACTGCTTTACTGTGGTACCATAATACCACACGAGTGTACCATGAGTGTTTATCACACTCAAATGCCACGGTATTTCCATGATACTTTGGTAATAACATAGCACATGTTAAAAAAATGATCTATGTTATACCATAGTATTTTGTTTTAAGAATATACTACAGTGAACATTTTTTTGTGTAAAAACAAATTTCACTTAGAAACTGCTAGTAAATTTCACAAACAGTTACAAAGAAACTGCAAGTAACACATTGAATTAAACATGAAATTTTACAGTAGAAAGGCTGAAATAGTATTTTCCTATAAAAACATACTCCAACAGTCTGTGCTTTACTGACAACTTATTTTTTACAGTGTTGAAAACTACCTTTTAAACTTTTAAAAACTTTCCTAAGCATTCATCATTTGCTGAATCAATTGTCAATCTGTTTAAAAACGTGATAATGAGCTGGTTTAAATAAAAATGTATAAAAATCAAAATGAAATACTTTAAAGGAATTTTCCAAGTTTTTGTATCATGTGTCATGGTGCAAACTATCACAATCTCACTGTGCACCAGCAGGGGGAGCTATATGCTTCCATAAAACTTGAACAATAATAACCATATGACTTTGGCTGTGTATCTTACTTCTTTTACAGTTTCTTCATTATATTGTACATATACTGTGTGCAGTATGCACGTTTTCTGTATGCACAATATTTTGAAATATTATTACAATTCAAATGACTGGTTTCTATTTGAATATATTGTAAAATGTAATTTATTCTTGTGGTGCAAAGCTGATTTTTCAGCATCATTACTCCAGTCAATGTCACATGATCCTTCACAAATCATTCTAATATGCTGATTTGCTGCTCAAGTAACATTTCTTGTTATTATCTGTTGAAAACAGTCATGCTACGTCATAGTTTACAAGCATTTATTTTTAAAATAAATATTTTGTAGCATCATAAATGTCATGAATGTCGCATTTGATCAATCTAATGCATCCTTGCTGAAAAGAAGTATAAAAAAAATTGAAATGACCCCAAACTTATGAACGGTAGTGCATTTTAATTGCCAAAATGTGTAGTACACAATCAAATCATACTGTGTTTATGCTATTACCCTGACAAAACAATACAACAGTTTGCACCAAAACACTACAGTTTACTCTCTGTTTGTATTGTAAAATCTTTATTAATATGGAATCAGTGTATAAAGTGTATAAAGCTTCATAATCCCTCTGTCATCATTAATTGCTTTTTGAATGACAGTGATGCTTTTCAAAGATTATTGGAGTATGTTTCCAAGAAAATACTATTTCAGTCTTTCTACTTCAAAATTTGATGTTTAATTCAATGTGTTACTTGCCTTTCATTTGTAATTATTCAAAAGTTACAAGCAATTTCTTAGCGAAAATGACATCCTACATCAATGCTTTCAGTTTAACTTACCAAGGAAAACAATGAATGGCATCATGCAGTCAAACCTCACCTGAACTTCTCCCTCCATGACTCCCAGCAGACGGATGAGCTCTTCTTTGGAGAGGTCCATCAGTCCGGCTCTCCTCTGCTGCATCTCACAAGGCTTCTGAGGTTTTTTCAATGTCCCAGAAACAGACTTCTCCTCACTGCTCTCTTTTTCCTCACGAGCTTTGGTTTTCTTCTTCATCAGCTCCTGTTTGCTTCCTTCTTTCTCAATGTTGTGGATTTTAGCGAGCGGCTTCAGTGGTCTGTTCTCTGGTCCCTCCATATCGCTGGTCCTGGACCTCATCTTCACCTGCAGATGCAAACAAAGATGAAAATCACCCACAGATACACCAAAGACAATCTCCTGAAAATATAACACAGAACAGTGAAACATCTGATCATTTCAGCGCACTGCAAAAATTATGCTCTTTCTCTGTGTTTTTATTTTTCAGTACAAATATCTAAACATTCGTTAAAAAAACCCCCCTAAAAAATCTAAACATAAAAAAACTTTTTTTCTGAAAAATACATCAAAATGAAAAATATTTGCCAATATGGTAAGAAAAATAGGTTTGCCTTTGAATTAAGTTGAGTTTTCTGACCCCAGTGGCATATCCCATGTGTAGATGAGTTACTAATTGATGTTTAGTTTATTCATTAATCCAAAGTGATTTGAGTACACTTAAAGGAACAGTTCACCCAAAAATTAAAATTTGATGAAGATGTAGATGAGTTTGTTTCTTCATCAGATTTGCAGAAATGTAGCATTACATCACTTGCTCACCAAATTAATCCTCTGCAGTGAATGGGTGCCATCAGAATCAGAGTCCAAACAGCTGATAAAAACATCACAATAATCCACAAGTAATCCACACCACTTCAGTCCATCAATTATCAACTTGAGAGCCAAAAGCTCTGTGTTTATTAGAAACAAATCTATCATGAAGATGTTTTAACTTCAAACCACTGATTTTGGACAAAATATGAATTCGTAATCCAAACATTCAGTGGAAAAAGTTTGTTTAGAGCTGTTTTGGCTTGTAAATGGTGCTTGATCTGTGCAGATTTCTCTCCTGATTCAGATGAGGTGACTTTTTCACAGGAGGAAGTGTTATTATGGATTATGGACTCTTAACTCTAAGCAATGGTTTGAAAAATGTATCAATTATTGATTTGTTTCTTACAAACACGTAGCTTTTCCCTTTATAAGATGTTAATTGATGGACTGGAGTGGTGTGGATTACCTGTGGATTGTTGTGATGTTTTTATCAGCTGTTTGGACTCTCATTCTGACGGCACCCATTCACAATCATAGGTGAGCAAGTGATGGAATGCTACATTTCTCCAAATCTGATGGAGAAACAAACTGAAGATGAGCAAATGTTTAGCAGATGCTTCTCAACTTGCTTCTGATGCATCAGTTATTTGCAATTGTATATAATGGGATTTACATTGTCACGGTACTTGCAATGGTGTTTGTCCAAAAAAACCCTGTTAAAGGAAAAGTCCTCTTCCAAAACAAAGATTCATAGATAATGTACTCACCCCCTTGTCATCCATGATGTTCATGTCTTTCTTTCTTCAGTCGTAAATAAATCATGTTTTTTGAGGAAAATATTTTAGCATTTTTCTCCATATAATGGACTGATATGGTTCCCCCGTGTTTGAACTTCCAAAATGCAGTTTAAATGTGGCTTCAAACGATCCCAAATGCAGTTGTAAACGATCCCAGCCGAGAAAGAAGGGTCTTAACTAGTGTAACGATTGGTTATTTTAATTTTAAAAAATACAATTTATATACTTTTTTAATGCCAAACGCTCGTCTTGTCTTACTCTGCCTGTTATTTTCCGGTTCATAACAGTTAGGGTATGTCGAAAAACTCTCATCTCACTCATTCTCCCTCACCTTTACCTTTTTTGTTAAGGGTGTTTGATCTTCTTTGCATGTTTACTTTGCAAAGACTGTGTCAGTACTTCTGTAGCGATGTAGCATGATTTTGAAATGATTTTTGATTTTCCTCGGCTGGGATCGTTTACAACCGCATTTGGGATCGTCTGAAGCCCCATTTAAACTGCGTTTTGGAAGTTCAAACTCGGGGCACCATAGCAGTCCATTATATGGAGAAAAATGCTGAAATGTTTTCCTCAAAAAACATAATTTCTTTACGACTGAAAAAAGAAAGACATGAAC
>JAHKKF010491775.1:0-12175 GCA_019740295.1 Labeo calbasu
CACACACACACACACACACACACACGCATGCTGCAGAAGGGCTGGGGCATGATCAGTGAGGAAGGGTTTTGATTTATTCACAGAGGCAAGAGAGAAGAGGAGCACTTCCTCTGTACCAGAGGGAGGAGAAAGCATGGAGCTTTAGAAATGTCATCAATCTGCTCACCCTGGGAGAAGAGAGAGAGAGAAGGAAACAGAAAAGAGAGCAAAGGGTTTCACGCTAATATTTCGCTTTTCTGCTTGCTCTCTCTCTCTCTGTCTCCCATCCTATTTGGCTCTGTGTGATGTCTCATTTATTTCTAGCAGAATGTCGGCCCTCCAATAAAACTGGCTGGGCCAGCGTCCGAAGGGAAACATGTGTAAGAGTTGCCCATATATGAGAGCAGACAGGATTCAATTCAGTTTCATCTTTAACTGCAAAATCCACTACCACCAAACACGCATGCAAGCAATTCACAGAAACACACATCATAATACCAAACACCTATATATAAAATCTGCCACACTATTAGTATTAAAGATAGAGAGACTGACATGGTTTGTGCTATAAACATCAATGATATCTCAAATCATGCAACTTAAAGGGATAGTTGAGGAAAAAAATCCAAATCCTGCCATAAATTACTCACCCTCATGTCGTTCCAAACCCGTAAAAGACCTTCGTTCATCTTTGGAACACAATAGTGTTGGGCGATATGCTCAATTTTCATATCGTCCTAACGTCAGCCTGTGAGATCGCCGATACACGATACTATCGTGCTAATTTATGTAATTATTTACTTAGTTTCATTGCCGGCAAATAAACCAACACCAGCATAAGGTTAAGAGCAGCCTAATGTTTTCAATATGACTTAATTTGTGTTTAACATAACAATTTAATAGAAACATTGTAAGTTACTAATGCTTACATTTCCTTAGTTATTCAAAAAGCAGCTACAGAAAACGAACATTTACTTATACATTTACCTATAAACATTTACTTTATTAAAGAACATCATCACTGACTAGCCTAGCCTAGCGTGAGTTTATGCACTTTAATAGTACCGTAAGTGAATACAATAGTTACATCACTGTATGATGAATACATTTCTTACCCCTTATTTACACTGGACACGTCTGCGGTGCTAAGGGGAGCCGTTTCCCCAAAACGAGTTACTGTGACCCCCTTTTCCATCCTCTCCCATCCTTGCTGAACGGGATCGATTTCAAAAGTGAAAGTAAAACCGGAAAAACAGCGCGCATTAGAAAGCGGTTTGCGCGCTTTCGCGAGCATCAGCAACTGCAAGCAAAAACAGATTGCACGTTTTCCCACCCGAAACACCCCCTCCCACTCAACGTGCCTTTGTGTTTATACCAGCCACCTCGAAGCAAGTTTCTGAAGCATCCCAAAATCGGCTCTCTGCACTGCATTGCTAAAGTTAGACGCCTAGTCTATTTTTGATGGATAATAATAATCGTGTATCATCAAAGGCATCAGCAACAGGCGATATCTCTGACTGTCGTCGATACACAATACTATCGTCTATCGGCACAACCCAGAACAAATTACGATATTTTTAATGAAATCCGAAATCCGCTTTCTGACCCTGCACAGACAGCAAGACAACTGACACATTCAAGGCCCAGAAAGGTAGCAAGGAAATCGTTAAAATAGTCCATGTGACATCGCTGGTTCAACTGTAATGTTATGAAGCTACCAGAATACTTTAGTACACAAAGAAAACAAAAACAATGCCTTCATTCAACAATTTTTTCTTTTCTGTGTCAAAAATACCTTAATTTGTGTTCCAAAGATAAACAAAGGTCTTATAGGTTTGGAATGACATGAGGGTGAGTAATAAATGACAGAATTTTAATTTTTGGATGAACAACTGATGTGGATAAAAATGTAGACTTGTTTTAAATGAGAGATCGAGCTATATGTGGCAGGGATGTACTGATACATGATCGGTATATATCAAAATACCACATATGACAGACTGACGTCAAAAGGTAATCTCACATAAAAACACGTGGAAATTAACAGACAGATAGACAGTGTGATGGCCAATGACGTGCAACACACACATTTATACATCCACATTTTCTGATTTGCTTATTGTGCTGTCTTTGGTATTTATTGTTTAAACATTGATTACAGGTTATATTATGTGACAGACACAGATTTGGTTTGTTTCCAGTATTTATTTTCTATTTGTTTTGCTTGCATACCACAGTTTGGGTGCACATTTTGCAGCAAGTGGTATATTCTTTGTTTTTAAAGGGAACCCCAGGTAATAAGACTTGTCTGGCTTAATATAAAGTAAATTATGTCTCTTAAAGTAAATGTCAGGATGTCATCTAGCGATTCTTGTCATTGTCATTTGTAAGCTCTTTCATTCCCTGTGGTCTACTAAAAGCCTCAAAGGCATCAGGGCTAAAGTGGAGAGAACAAAGACGCAGGTCTTTAGGAAGTTTTATTCGTCCACAGGCATCTTCCCATTCTTTTCTCCTCTTCTTAAAGACTCACATTGCTTCTCTTTGACTGAAAATTACAACCAAAAGCCACAATGTGTTAAAATAACAAAAAAATAGCAACAGGTAGCGCCAGTAGGTAAAAATAGCAACAGGTAGCAACACTACAAATTGGGAGGTTTGTTTTTTGTTTGTTATAATTATGCATTTGATATTAGTTCATTTTCAATTTGAATTTCTTTGAGTTGTGATGACTCTTTCCTTAAATGGAGTTAACTGATCAATTTTGACTGTGTTAAATAATGAGTTTTGTGTTACCCCCTGTGTGTGTGTAATGGACTACTCCTATTGCATATAAGTTTCCCTCATGTTTCATTTGGGTGATGTTGGTTATGATTTGTTTGTTGCGTTTAGTTCCGTTTAGCTGACTCTTTTTGTTGGGCCCAGATTTGGATCTATTTTTATTAAGTTTTCTCAATTTCATTTGTAACTTGGTTTTGGCAACGAATAAACTTTTGATTGTTTGTTTGTTTGTTTGTAAATCCAATGCCCTTGACTGCTATGGTTCTCTCAGAACCATATATAGAACGACAGACAGACGGATAGCTAGAAAGACATTTATAAATATGGTTTATTGAACAAGAGTGGGATGAGAAGAAATTAAAGGAATGATACTGACTTGAGCACCAAAGCTTTACATATCTGAGCACAAGACACGATTACTAGCCTCAGCTCAAATTTTCTGAGCTGCTGTTTTAACTCTTAACTCCACATAGTTAATAGTCCTAATAAACCTTGCCTGAAATGAAAAAGCTGAAGTCATTTCGTTTCTTGAGGTGTAATTGGATAAACTCTAAGCAAACCTGAGAAAATTAAGACACGTGGGCCAAGGAACAGGCCTGCAGCAGAAGCCAACTCGATATTGCCACTTATTTTAACCCTGGCTATTTAATCACACCTTTACAACTATACAAGGAGAATAAATGTGTCCAAACTTACTTTAGCCAAATGAGTTAAATCCATCAGCTCGATTGCCCAATCACGCGCCCACTGGACCCGGCCTAGTTCACTTTACCACGCAAGAATCACACACTCCCACAAGTGCACACTACCCTCAACAACCTTCAGGCTTCACGAGGAACCAATACTGAAGCGTTCAGACTCCAAAATTGGATCAATAGTCTGTTATCAAGTGGAACTGCTCGACAGGGTAAATAGCCGCCTCTTACTCTCCATCCTTAGATAGTCTGAGTTCTCACAATAAACCAGACACCGGCACTTTTACTTGTCATCCTACAATTTAAACAACATAACGTTCATTTTTACAGAGCTGTTCATACTCTCAGCCTAAATTGCGAGAGTGTTTGAATATGGATTATCCGCTAGTTCATCGATATCTCATTCAGCGGGAGTTTGAGTGGCACAGTCGCTGTCTGAACGCTGATGACTGTTATTTCTGTAGCAGTCTAGAGGCGTTAATTACAAATATGACAGTCTGAAACTGAAACGGACATGGTTACAGACACACGGTCATAAGACGGGGACGGAAGAAAGCTCACATACACAAGAGAGCGCGCTCACACAGGTGTGTAAAAGGTGCGAGATCGATGGCAAATTACATCTGACAGCGGAATCAGAACCTGTCAAGCACAATAACAAAACCGACTCTATTAGTGGAAGGAGACAATGAGAGAGAGGAGGAAAATGGCGGGCTGCTTCCTCCCTCCATGAAGGCTGAGGTGCTCGCTAGTGACGGCCTGTGACACAGCAGTGAAAGTTCAAACGTATCTAATGGATCCAAGCAGATGACTTAGTTTGGAGTATCAGAGATGGCTCTGAAGTACTTATCAGTGCCACAATATATGGGTACCATACTGATATTGAAGGATTTATCTGTGCCTGCTTTAATGTGGGCTGTGTCTGTATCAGATCGACAGCACCTAAATTAGCCTGTGTGAGAATATGAAAGCTGTCAGACTGACAAGTCAGATAGATCATCTGCTCTCCTGTGCCTCCACGACTAAGTCTTATTAAAACAAACCATTACATCCTTGTAAAAGAAAATTATAATCTTGCAACCTGAATGCACTGAGAAAGTATTAAAGACATTTTTAACAGAGAGCATGAAATGTCTCCTATCAACCTTCATTTAACTCACAGGATATGAGCAGCGTTGCCTCAAGATAATCTAAATCAGAAAAAAAACTCTGTAATAAAGAATAAAATTTGGTGAATAACTAGTGTGCCAATGGAATGCTTAAAAGGAATTAGTGCTGTCAAAATTAGCGTATTAATGTAGGCGAATAATTTCTCCAGTCTAACAGCGTTAAAAATACTTAACGCCACCCCACTCACAACTGCTGCTTCTGTCTGTTTTTCTTTTCCTTGACAAGATATGTGTTTATTTAGTCGCAGAACGTCTTTACGACGTAAGTGCACTCCAACTTCACTTGAGTGCCAGGCAGTAGTCAAACAAGCGTGGGAAAGGTACAGATGACGAAGAGCTTCAGCAGAACAACAGTGGACTGCGGTCAGATGAGATGTTGTCAGGCCATATGTCAGTAAAAACTTATTTACCTGTCATGTCTGCCATTATACTGTGCTCGTAGCACGCACGCCGCAGCATTTGTGCATGCAATTGAGGCGTGCATGCTAGGAGCACAGTTGTAGCTTGTATTATTTCATATTAAAGCATGAATGAAAGTACAAGCATGCGTGTCAGATCCGTGTCATGTTCAGCAGCGTCAGCTCTTAAAGTAATAGCAGCCAAATAAGCTAATAACCCAGATGCTGTGATGTCTGTTAAATTAAAGAACAAAAGAAAAAGGAGGAAATCAACCAATTTTGTAGCTTTAAGGATTCATCAATATTTAATTTAGTATTTAGTAATTTATAACTTAATTCAATTTCTGCATATTTCCTACTTGAGGGGCAAAGGTAAATAATGGGTTTAAGTGAAGATTGTTTTAAGTTCTTAAATTAGAAATAGTTTTTTTTTTTTTGAGTCTAATAAATGTTAAAATTGCTAGCTTTCAAATATACCGTAATGCTGAATGGCTACAATCAATTAATTAAATATTTGGAAATATTAAATATTAGGAAAAAATAATTTCCTAGAGACATCAGTAATATTGGTATCACTGATACTCACCTACAGTCATAAAAAAAAAAAATTAACAAATCTTAAAAAATTATGCTCTCTTTGTGTTTCTACATTAATTTGACTGAATGTGAAATTTTTGAAATATAAAAGTATATTTAAAAACATTAACGTTAGATGAGATTAATGTACATTATACGTGAATCTTTGTTTTGGAAGTGGACTTCTCCTTTAATGTCTTCATTGGCTCAGGTTTAATACACCCTGGCTAAATAAAAATTTCTTTCAGAAAATTGTACTAACCTTGATCTTTTGAATGGTAGTATATCTAGCCTCTATGGATCCATCAATAGACGGATCATTTTTAATGTATGTATTTTTTTAAACATACTGTAGTAAATATTGTGCATTAAATTAATTAAATGTTCATTTTTTTTGTCTATATTAAATCAGCCTGCTCTTAAACATAGTATTGGCATCAGACATCAAACAGATATATTGGTTGACATGGAATTTATAAATACAATAATTTTACTTCAGCCTGGCAGAGAAAATAATGTGGGAATAATAGCTGTTGTATGTAAGAAAACAGAAACAGAATGTCCATCATCTGAAGGCCACCACAATGTGCACTTACAGCTTCATTAATTAGAATGCAAGCAATCTAGTCACTGTGTTACAACATGATGCTAACGTATGGTACAGACCATTTTAGAAGCCTCTCCACCACTAAACCAGCATCCCGCTCCATCTCTTGGGCTTTAAAGCTGCTGCGTTGTGCGGTGTGGCAAAGGTCCTTCTCATTGAACCCCGTACCCCAGAGTGTCGTAAACGCATCCGTCTTAATGTGTTTAACACATGCAGCAAAGCGCTCTGAACACAGCAGCCTGGCAAAGCATGCTGGACAACACTACATCCTGCAGACCTGAGACAGAAAAAGAGGCATAAGCTCTAGTGACCAAGCGAGTTGGTTTGCGGTCTTCTATAGCAGCATCTTAAAGGGATAGCTCACCCAAAAATGAAAATCCAGTCATTAATTACTCACTCTAACATCATTCAAAATCCATAAGACCTTTGTTCACCAACAGAGCACATATTGAGATATTTTTGATGAAATCCAAGAGCTTTTTGACCCTGCATAGACAGCAAGACAACTGAAATGCTCAAGGCTAGAAAGTCTGACAGGGAAGAGAAGATATTGTTAAATAAAATCATATTTTTGTTTTCTTTGCGCACAAAAGTATCCTCGTAGCTTGATAAAATTACGGTTGAACCACTGATGTCAAAGGACTATTTTAACGATGTCCTTACTACCTTTTTGGGCCTTGAATGTGGCAGTTGCGTTGCTGTCCATGACCTTTGACCTCAAGATTTTTCACTAGTAAATGTTTTATTGTTGATCAACATTTATTTCACTTGAACTCACCAGATCGCATTCTGCGATTGTCTTTACTCTGAAGAATGTTGTCTTAAAATTCATGCTGCCTACATTTTTGAGCCTTTGTGTAGGGATCATTTTTGTGATGCCTTAAAATGCTGCCTATGTCCGCAGCTCACCAGGTTTGGAACAAAGCCAGGGAGTAACGCATAAAAATGATAAAAGAGAAACACAAAAAAGAGCTGGAAGGAGAGAAAAAAGAAATGAGATGCTGCTAAAAACGAGAAAGAAAAAAATGAGATGCCCCCTCAGAACATTCACGACCGAGGCATAGAAAGACCCATTTATAAGAAAGCAGTTCGCCTATGGCCTGCGCCCACAGACATCAATAAAACGTGTGTTCACTTCATCCTCCTACTAATCAAAACTGGTTATTGCTGATTCATGCCCCCTTCCCAATCAATAGGATGTTAATCAACTAAATGTAGTGTCATGCAGGTGGTTAGTGCAGACTCTTAAATATGCTGCTCTGTTGTTTAGTGCTGGATGGAGGCAGTCAGAGTTAGCATAAAGCAGTCATGAATCAGGCCGCTTCAGGCTTTTGTGGAGTCAGCATAGGGAGTGACTACTTCATTACTGAAGAAGCCAGTATCTGATTCAAAATAGGTCCAGCAAGAGAAGAAAAAAACAGGAAAGTACTTAACTGAGATAAATGCACCTGCCTTCCAGTCAGATAACATGTTTAGGCTCATTTTCTCAACATCAATTTTAAAGAGAGAAGTTCACAAGTGAAGTGCTTCAGGACAAAATTATAACAACTGTAAACACTTGCAACAATAACACTGTACACTTCCTGTCTGGTACTTTACTTTTATAATTTCTCTGCTAAACTTTTTAGTAATGTGTTTTTTTTTTTTTGTTTGTTTTTTTATAAAAAATACCTTAATTGCTAATTAAATAAATAAAGACTACAAATTAGTTCAGTGCTTTGTCTGCTGAACTACTGCCAGAAACAATTCCAATGTTTTGTCTGCAAAATGATCAAATGGTAAGGTACACAACATTATCAAAAGAAATATTTGAATATACCGACAACCAGGTACACAACAGTACAACATTTTTGGAAAGATATATTTTCATGGTTTCAGAAGAGAAAATACAAAAAATATCACTGAAAGACATCTGCTGAACTATTTACACACAGGTACACAACGGTCCAACTTTCAATGTTCCATCTGCAAAATTATCAGTGGTATTGTACACAACATTTACAATGCTATCCACAGTGCAAAATATTATTTAAATATATCCTGACATCAAGTGAAGACATTTTGGTGGCTAAACAATGAACACCAAGGTAGTCTAAAACTATGTTACCCTTATCATAATATGATACCAAATAATAATGTGCTAGCTTAATGTGAGCATGCTTTTATATGCGAGCTTCTCACAAATCAGACTCTCAGGCTAGTCATCATAACTGAAAAATAAGTCTGCGTGTTTATCTTCATGTTTGTTATAATTTCAAGGAGCACAGGAAATCACTTGGATGTGTTTATTATGAAATCTCCTTATCTTAACTTTGTAAGACTCGACCAGCACAACCAGACTCCATCGTGTTTACTGACACCGGACTGTCTGCTTCATATCTGCCAAAGAAAACACGTCCATCAAGCCCACACAAGTCAACCCGGTCCACCTTGATCAATTTTGGGGGTCTGTGAATTACACGCTCTCACAAAATCAACAGGAATGCATTGGGAATACCTGAGCACATAAACCGTCCCACAGAAAGTAAGCTATATGCTTGCTTTTCTAGGATAAACTCTGTCACGCTGCGTAAGCCACGGCCTAGCAGTTACCACATGTGCGGCAACATGATTTGTAGTGCACATGTAAGCAATAAGACTTCAGAGCTCAGAGTTTAGACTTCTTTAACTTTTCTGTGAAATCAACATACAAACTGATTATTTAAAGGGATAGTTCATTCAAAAATGATGATTCTGTCATTAAATTTCTCACGCTCATGTCATTCCGAACCTGTAAGACCTGTTCATCTTTGGAACACAAATTAAGATATTTCTGATTAAATCCGAGAGCTTTCTGACCTTGCACAGACAGCAATGCAACTGACACGTTCAGGCCCAGAAAGGTAGTAAGGACATTGTTAAAATAGTCCATGTGACATCAGTGGTTCAATCGTAAAGTGCAAAGATAAGGACTCTATTAAACAATTTTTTCTCTTCCGTTTCATCAAAAACATCTTAATTTGTGCTCTGAAGATGAATGAAGGTCTTATGGGTTTGGAATGACATGAGGGTGAGTAATTAATGACTAAATCTTCATTTTTGGGTGAACTAACCCTTTAAAGCAAATTAAACAGAAATAAGAAAAATAATTTTAACCCTGTAAAGCCTGACATATAGAAAATAACGGTCTAAAAAATGTATTCATTTTTATTGATTTATTTATTTCAATTTATTGAATGTTTCTGACTAAAAAAGTATGTATATTTTTGTTGAATATCCTATTTGATAAATCAGGTTTAAACTATCAATCAGATTACATAAAGCATACAGCAGATTGTGCACAACAGGTTTTCTAAAATTTTGACCATGCTGATAATTTAGAGGCCTTAGCATATCTAATAAGATACAGTAGGCGTTATAGGGTTAACACTGGAAAAAAATAACACACCCACATAACATAATTTAAAAATAACTAATTAAGGCTGGCTTGAACTGTGTAGGACATAAAAAACTATTTTCAGTTATCCAAAACTTGATGAAACACATTTTAACCCTTTAAAGCATCATAAGTGTGTGACGTAACACTAACAAGTGTGCAGTAATACTAATAACCAACTACCTAACTAATTAACCTTTTAAATATTAGATTGTAGTCAATCACTCTTGTCTCTTCCAGCTCTTTAACCTGTTTTTACATGAAAATAAAAATGTTGGCTCCCAGTGAAAGAGGAAAACCAGCTCACTGTTCAAACTTAAACACACAAACACACACACACAAACACTGAGCATAGATTAACAGCACCACCTAGCTCCTGTAAGGGTTAACTGCATCCCGCCCACAACACTTTCTTCTGTCTCAAATCACATTCACTCTCTCTCTCACATACACAAACAGTGAAGCTTTACAAGCCAAATGAAAGTGTTTAACTTGGTCTATGATAAAAGAGATTTTAAAATTGTAATAATCAACATTCAGTCAGCATGTACATGTCATTTCAAACCTGTATGAGTGTCTTTATTATGTGCAACATAAAAGATATTTTGAGAAATGTCTTTACGTTTTGTTTTTGTCCGTACAGTGAAAGTCAATAGGGTTCAATTTTATTTTGTACCCCACTGACTTTGAACTGTATAGACAAATATAGACCCATACTTCAAAGTGTTACAGGGTGACCATTCAATTACATGGTTTTGGGACAAATCTGAACAGAATGGGAGTCAATTTCCCAACATTAAGACCTCACTCATGCTCTTCGAATAGGATCAAATCCCTGCATCCATGTTCCAAATAGCAGAGAACCAGAGAACGAAAAAGGGACCTAGTGATCAGATATTCCCAATACTTACTGTAAATCACTGCTACTGCCAGAGTATTCCTTGTAAAGGATCCTGCAGCAATCATAATGCGCTACTTTGATTCTGTCTCTCTGTCAGTGATTGATGGGAGGTCACACACATACTCCTACTGCCGTTTTATGCCTCAATTCTGCCTTTGTTTAACTGTCAATTCAAAAGTGTTTCCTTTTCTCCTCAGAACCTCCTTGACAGGACCGGCACAGCCTGTAGTAAACCCACGCGCACGCACACACACAGACAAAGCACATCATTCCCAGTGTAATTACCACGCTGTCTGACTGTACACAGCATTTAACAATCCCTGCGTATCCTACAGCGCATGCATAAACCCTGCAGTCAGAAAAATCACTGTGTGGGGAGCTTTCAACTGTACGCCGGGATCTTTTTCACTCAGTCTGAATGTATTACTTGAAATAAAAGCCAAACAGAAAATATTGGTCGGGGCTGGTTATATTTGGGTTTCTTAGATGTGGCTGCGTTGGTGGATTCAGGGATGCCTTGCCTTGTAAAGGTACTGTGGTGGTAACAGGGTGCACAGATAATATATTTATGGTGATTCTATTCATAAATGAAAATAATAAAATTGAAAACAGATGAAAAGCATATGGGGGGAAAAAAGAATCATGTAAACAAAATCAACAATTTTAAAGCAAATAATGTTTCCTTTGGTTACACTGATGTGATTTTTGCTCTGCCAATTTTTGTTCACGCTTCTGTTTCTTTTTTCACACTGTTTTCTTGGCTATGTTTTCCAGGTTATTTACTTGAGACTTCACACGTTGTGCAGTTTTATGCAGATAGTACTTTAATATGCATGATACTAAATGATTACCATATTCATGTACCGTGCTATTTACATGGTACTCCATGGTATATGTCCAAAAAATGTGGAATTATCATTGTAGCAGTGTTTCCAGCAGCTGAATCTCAAAATGATGACAAGAAACACATCTTTGAGTTGTCCTTATGCAAAAATAACATGGAAACACGTAGTCCAAATCAAAAGGTGTGATCGAATTTACCTTGTTTGACTAAATAGTTTGTGAGCGAAATCCAGGCATTTCAACATGATACCAAACAAACTGAAATTCTACGATGGTGCGAAACATTCCCCAACATTTTGCAATGAGTTCAAGCTCATCAAGTAAATTCATCACACCGACCAACAGAAAGGTGGTTGGTTTAAAAGTGTGTGAGCGATATTTGATTTAAATCGCTACAATTTTGACTACAGACAATGTTTTTTTGGCTAAATTTTGCTAATGTGACCCACCTTTATGAAGCGATTCTTTTTAATTATCCAAAAGCAAGCAGTGCGACAAGTGTAGTTTGATTCACAGCCAAATTAAATCATGCACATCTGCAGTTTTTGGTAATAATTAGGGATGCACCGAATATTCGGCCACCGAAAATTTTTGTCACCGAAACAACACGGCCGAAACAGTATGTTGTGATGACGCAAACAGAAACCGCGGCCTGCACGTGCTTGTCTGAAGCAATGTCTGCGGTGTGAGGTTGAGACGGACCACGGAGCGAAAACAATGAAAAGTACACTCTAGGAGCCGTTCACATATCGCGCCTAAAAACGCGTGGAAAACGCTAGGCGCGCCGATTTCTCCTCCCTTCCAAAGCGCTCTG
>JAHKKF010491779.1:0-11119 GCA_019740295.1 Labeo calbasu
TTTAAAAAGTACAGTGTTTATTCAAAATATAAATATTTTATAACAATATAAATTATTTATTATTAACTTTTAATAAACTTTTAATTATTAACTTAATATATCCTTGGTGAATAAAAGTATTAATTTCTTAAAAAAAAAAAATAATAATAAAATAAAATAAAAATGTACTGACCCCAAACTTTTGAACGGTGGTGTATGTTACGTACAATATATTTTTATTTAAATTATATGAAAATTGTAATAATAAATACATATACTTGTAAATATTTCTTAAATACATACATGAATGTGTTTGTATTTATAATTGCGCGCAGTACACACACATATATTAGACAAGCTCAAACTTTTATTTTGTATGCGATTAATCGTGATTAATCGTTTGACGACCCTAAAATTATATATAATATAAAAATACAGCTTTTGATTTTAATAATATAAATGGTAAAATAAGCACATAACTTATGTCATTAACCAGTGGATCCTTGTTGTAAAGTTTTACCAACCAATTATTGGGAAATTATAGGAAAACTGCACCACGGTAAAATAAAATGCATTCAAATTGGCTGAAATTTCAGATTGTAAACAAAAATGATTCAAGTATGTTTTGCAAGAAAATGCTATCAGTCTTTCCACTTTAGAATTTCACATTTAATTTAAAGTTTTACCTGTTTGTTTGCAATTGATTGTGAGATTTACTAGTGAAATTTGTTTCTGCTCCAAATGTTATTTTCAGTGTTGATCATTCAGATGTGTTTGTCCATGATTAAGGTTCTTCGACTCTCTGGTTAGAAATGTAATCTAGGCTCTCAGTCAGCTTTTGAGGAAACAGCTTGCTTTTGTTTGTGGAAACCAATCATCCTGAAAAAAAGAGAAAAAACACACTTCAGCATGTGAAGAAAGTCGTCCAGTCTCCTTGTTTCAGCTGTGTAGTCCCGATGTCACGTTCTTGTGGGAGTCTGGATGTCTCACGACACAGTCGGTAGCGTTGAGAATCCTTGTCTCTGTGTTGGTTAAGATGTTTAGTGAGTAGGTGGGTGGGTTGATTATCTCTCAGCCTGTTGGTTGGTAAAGCACAGACTCTTCAAACAAGAGAGACGGGTCATCAGAGTTCAGCTGAACAGAGCCGCTCCACCTACTGTTCCTGCGCTTACGCTCATCTTACGATAAATAAAAAACCAAGAGTAACCTATGTTCAGAGCTGAAATGTGCTGGCTGACTGTCATGTGTAAGGTGCAATTATACTCTAATCACAGATTACCGGAGCTTTAATGCTGTGTTCACATGGAGATGAATCCTGCTGCGTTTCTAGCATTTTCGCACTACAACAGAATATATGTGCCCTTAATGGCCTAGTACAGTCTCTCAAGCTGATATGGTGATTCAAATCTGGGTTTTCATAGTTAACAAGAACCGAAACAAAAATGTAAAACTATAAAAAAAAAAAAAAATAATAAATTGTAATTTTTAATTTATTTCAGCTAGTTGCCAAGGTGATATTTCTCATTCTAGTTTAACTTGATTTGTAAAAAAAAAAAAAAAAAATCTAAAAATCCAAAACTAATTAAAATGGCAAAGACACAACAAATTACTAAAACTTAAAGTAAAAAGAAAACCAGTCATTTAAAAATATTTTTACAATTAAAATAATAATTTTTAAAAATACAAACTAATTACAAACTAAATACAAACTATTATTAAAAACTATCGAAAACACACAACAAATTACTAAAACTTTAAATAAAAGTAAAAAGAAAACCAATCATTTAAAAATACTTTAAATAAAAAAAAAATTAAAATACAAATTGATTAACTATTATTAAAAACTATCGAAAACACACAACAAATTATTAAAACTTGAACTAAAAGTAAAAAGAAAACCAATAATTTACAAACATTTTTAAAATAAAAAAAAATTAAAAATACAAACTGATTAAAACTATTACTAAAAAACTATAATACTATATCACTGATTACTAAAATAACACAGATCGACCAATTTCATACATTTTCAATATAATGCAAAAATGTTTTCTTTTCTAAATGTTTACTAGAATACCTGAATTGATAGTTAGATATTTGAAAAACAGCTGGCATTGCTACTAATTTACTTTCATTTGCTGCTTACGTTTGTTTTATTAGCTTGTAAATAGTTTCTTTATTCTTTTTTGTATAATTTACTTTCTTACATAATTACTGAGAAGCCCTGAAGCAGTGTTTACTCAAATACTTCAAGGCTAAATGCCTTTGCTAAATATTAATGCGACATTAGGCATATTATAATGTATGAATAAACATATTTAGGAATGTTCTGTTTTTAATTAAAGTAGTGTTCTTTTTCGGAATGTTTTCTTAAAAATAAAAAAGTTTAAAAACAAGTTTAGTGTTAACTTTTTGTCGTTTATATTTATTCTGTTGCTTGCAATTTTTATTATTTTTTTTCATGCCATTTGTTTTAATATTCATAAATATTTATAATATGTAATAAGTATTTTTATATTTAACTTCAGGAGTGTGTTAGCAAGGATAAAAGCTTTTTGCTGTTGCATTAAAATTCATATTGTGGCAAACACCTTTGGCATTTTCTTCAAAAATATATTTTAAAAAAAAATCTAGCATTTTCATAAGTTCTTTCCATAACTGTAATCAGATAACGTATGATGCATTTTAATGTCAAACGGTTTCCATATTCCATATTCACATGTTGCTACAGCACTACATCCACGCTACGCTTATGACTTCATTTTTCTTACCTGTCTCACTTTACTAGATCTAATCGTTTTGTTTCCTAGAAGCATTTCGATTTTAAGGAGGTTTACTGCGCTTGTACATACATCATCATGTTGGGTTCTCAGCACACATTGTTGTATTATGTAAAGTGAATGGAGTCGTGCGGCGGTTTTCCGCACAAGGGTGATTTAACTGTGCTTTAGCGTCCCAATGCTCATTTCTCCAGTACATGTGCCTGACTATCCATGTTTTAAACAAACGTGCTTAGCTTTTTTTCTCACTTATGCCACATCATCATTAATCAGCGATGAAATTCATGCCCGTTTTGTGTGTTTGTTGTTGTTCAGACACTGGAGGAGCCCCCTTACCTGACCGTTGGCACTGACGTGAGTGCCAAATACAGAGGGGCGTTCTGTGAGGCCAAGATCAAGACCGCCAAGAGACTCGTCAAAGCTAAGGTAAGCCACAAACGGGCTATTATTTCTGCTGTTTGGGATCATTTGAAGACATGTTTTGGATGTGTGAATGATCAATGATTCTAGAAGGCTTCTATGCACATTTACGGTGTCAAAAAATAAATACAGTCAATGAAGATAAAAAGAGAGGTCTGTATTTTGTTTGTTTATAGATGTGTTGTTCATTCCTGCTTTGGAAAGCAAATAATGCCAGTCTGTTTCTAAATATGTTTATATGTATTAATGCCACTCCAAAATATCTGAGCTGGTCTGTGGTGGTTCAGATGTTTGGGATCAGTAATTTTTTTTTTTTTTTTTTTTTCTTTTTTAAATTTCGACAGAAGTCTCTTCTGCTCACCAAGGCTGCATTTATTTGCTCAAAAATACATTAAAAATTGTGAAATGTTTTTACAATTTAAAATAACTATTTCCTGTGTGAATATATTTTAAGCTGTAATTTACTTCTGTGCTCAAATCTGAATTTTCAGCATCATTACTCCAGTCTTCAGTGTCACATGATGATTTGATGCTAAAGAAACATTTATATTATATTAATTATATTATATTATATTATATTATATTATATTATATTATATTATGTTATATTATGTTATATTATATTATATTGTTATATTATTTAAAATTGTTGTGAAAAGTACAATACTTTTTCCAAGAAAGTAAAAAAGAAAAGTTATATTTATAATGTCTTGACTGTCACTTTTGATCAATTAAATGCATCCCTGCTGAATAAAATCTTAGTTTATTTATAGAAATATATACAATTTACATTCAGACTTGCGTTGTTGTGAAATGTTTTAAAATTGGAGAGCGAATGGAGTCCCGTAATGAATGCGTTTCCATTGCTGCATTTATTTGCTCAGAAATACAGTAAAAATTGTGAAATATTTTAAAATACATTTTTTTTCTGTTTGAATATATTGTAAAATGTAATTTATTTCTGTGATCAAAGCTGAATTTTCAGCATCATTACTCCAGTCTTCAGTGTCCTTCATGATCCTTCAAAAATCATTCTAATATTAATTTTTGCTGCTCAAGAAACAATTCTGATTATGTTATATTATATTATATTGAAAATTGGTGAAAAAAGTTACATTTATAAATGTCTTAACTGTCACTTATGATCAATTTAATGCGTCCTTGCTGAATAAAATATAAATTTACTTTTAAAAATATATAAAATATGTATTAGGACTTGCGTTGTTGTGAAATGTTTTAAAGTTGGAGAGCGAATGGAGTCCCGTAATGAATGCGTTTGCATTGCTGTCTCTTCGGAGGAATCGCCCTCGTTCCTAATGAAGTATTTTCCTCCTTTCACTCTTTCTGTCTGCTCGGGTCTCTCTCCTCATGTTTTCCTCCTGATGGCTCTCTGATGTTTTATAATTCCTCTCTCATAGTCTTGAAATGTGATTAGCTGCCTGCTCGCAAACCAGAGACCTTGTTCAAGGTTGTAATCATATTCCTGCCGTTGTACTACTGATGACATCATTGCGTCTCTCTCGCTCTCTCTCTCTCTGTCTCTCGCTCTCAAGCTGTGTTTATGCATTACTCAAAGCAAAGTCTTTACACGGCACATTCGCACTTTTAAGATTGTCAGAGAAATATGAGCAGAGCGTTGGAGCACAGAACGATTACGTTCTTAGAGTCTTATTCATTGATCAAATGCATGTGTTTTTATGTCTTCCAGACGTCAACATTTGGTTTTCTTTGTTTCTGTAGCTCGAAAATAAAGTAGAGCACTAGCAACATCAAGGTCATGGGTTTGATTCCTAGGAAATGCATCAACTGATCAAATATGTACCTTGTTTTATATGCAAGTTATTTTGGATAGAAGAGCTGCCAAATGCATAACATCTTATGTGAATGTGATATTTTGAAAATTGAGTTTTTTAAAATTGTTGATATAAGTATCTCATCAAGATATAGTGTATAATATTATATAATTATTTTCTATATTTTTAAAAAATAATAATATGCTACTTTGGTTAATTGGACAATTAATTTTGATCAATTTATCAATCATTTTCTGATCAGTTAAATAATCCTTTGCTTAACTGTAGCTTCTGTAATGAACTTTTTCTTCAAACATTTTCTATAGTTACTTCACAAATAAAAAAGATGCATCGTTTCAACCTTACTGAGGTCTTAGCGCATTTTATTATTTATTCTATTATTGTGGTGATGTTTGAAGATAAAGTTTGCTTGTTTTCTCTGTGTGGGCTCCTCTGTGTGTCCTGACAGTGACTGTAATTGGAGTTTTTTTTCGTCTGCGGTGGCCGCGTGTGACCCGCTGCGGAGAGATCAGAGCTTCATCAGACGCGACTGCCGCGAGACGCTGAAGTGTGAGACTTATTATCTCCTGTGACAACGAGACGCGTGCGCACACGTCTCTCTGATGACAGTCACAAACTTCTCACAAAACAGCGGTTACGAGCTGGAGTAATGCACGTGTGGCCATAAAACACTCAGACATCTGAAATAATGGACTTCACAGAGTCAATGGACTATGAGCTTTCTCATATTATTACTACATTTATGTATATTATATAATCAGTGTATTTAAATTTAGTCAATCTATTTATGTTTATGGGATTGTCTCAATGGGATTTTATGATGATGTTTGATTTCTTTTTTTTTTTTTTTTGTAATTATTATTTTAAAAAGGAAATTATAAAATCATAAAAAAAATCATAAAAGCATCTGCTAAATGCATAAATGTAAATATAATAAACTTAGTTTAGAGAAATAAAATATAAAAAGTAATACAATTATGAAAATTATTTAAAAACCAATTGTAAAAATTGTTTAAAACTTATAAAAAATATAATAAAATATTTTATGCTAAATGCATAAATGTAAATATAATAAACTTGGTTTACAGAAATAAATTATAATTATAAATAGTAAAGTTATGCAATTATAAAATGATTAAAAAATAAATAATGGTCAGTGCCGATGGCCTTGTGGGCAGCACACCGATATATGGCGCAGTTGTGCTTAGGGTGTCCCAAGTTTGAATTTCGGGACCTTTCCCGATCCTGCCCCCATCTTTCTCTCCCACTTGCTTCCTGTCATATCTCCAATGTCCTATCCAGAAAAACACACAAAAAAAAAATTAATTGAATATAAATATAAATAAATAAATAATGAGAAAATTATTTTAAAGCATGAAAAATAATTTAAAAAGTGTCTGCTAAATGCATAAATGTAAATATAATAAACTTGGTTTACAGAAATAAAATATAATGTAAAATGTTATAAAATAAATACAATTATGAAAGTTATTTAACAATCAATTAAAAACAAGATTTAAAAAATAAAATAAAATAATTTATGCTAAATGTATAAATGTAAATATAATAAACTTGGTTTAAAGAAATAAAATATAATATAAATAATACAGTTATGCAATTCTAGAATAATTAAACCATAAATAATGAGAAAAATATTTTGAAAAAGCCTGAAAAATTATTTATAAAAGTGTCTGCTAAATGCATTAATGTAAATATAATAAACGTAATAAAATAAAATGAAATAAAATTATAAATAATTACAAATAATACAATTATAAAAAATAATGTAAAATATATAATAAATTCTAAAAAGAAAATCGTAAAAAACAATTTATTAGTGAATTTTAAAAAAATGTATATTCTACTTAATGAATAAATTGGCATCATTTGATTATTTAATTATATATTTAGATTAACATTTATACATTTTTAACACATTGATCTTTTAATCAAAGCCACTTACATTTGAGTTATGCATTTTTCAGTTCATGCATTCCCTGGGAATCAAACTTGTGACCTTGGTGTTGTAAGTGAATGCATTATTTATAGTCACAAAACTTGTGTTGCTGCTGTAATGCATTTCTTCAAGTTGCAGTTCAGTAAATCATCTTCCTGTCATTCAATTTCAACATCCTGCATAATGGTTTCAATCGAATTTAAATTCCATTTCGTGGACTGAAAAGATGTCGAGTCTTAATTCTGAATTTTGCGCAGTCCTGATGTGCAGTGTCTCAGTGTTGTGGGTATTTATGGAAATATGACATCTTGTTCCTCCATTTTTATCCCATCCTCTTGCACAGCATGTTTTGTCCGCCCCACTTTCTGTGTAATTATCTTCTGTTCTGTGACACGCAGCGATTCGGTGACACAGTGTGTCTTCAGCGCGTTTGGTTTGATATCAACACGGGGACGTTGGGCTCTCTCTGATGGGGATCTGGCCGCCTGATATGAGCGATCGATGCATCTTGGCCTTTAGGGAAAGCCCTTCTGTGTTTACTATCCTCACTGACTGTGTGTGGCTCTTTCCAGGTCACCTTCAAACTCGACTCGTCCACTGCGGAGGTGCACGACGAACACATCAGAGGAGTGCTGAAGGTAAGAACGAATCTGCCTCCTTCAGCACAAATACAGGCTCTGTTTGATCACATTTATGTGGGTTTATAAACTGATACACCATGTCTTAAAGGAACAGTTCACCCAAAAATTTGAATTTGAAAATTTGGTTCATCCAAGATGTAGGTGAGTTCGTTTCTTCATCAGATTTGGAGAAATGTAGCATTGCATCACTTGCTCAACAATGGATCCTCTGTAGTGAATGGGTGCCGTCAGAATGAGAGTCCAAACAGCTGATAAAAACATCACAACAATCCACAAGTAATCAACACCACTCCAGTCTATCAATTAACATCTTGAGAAGACAAAAGCTGTGTGTTTATAAGAAACAAATCCATCATTTAGATGTTTCTACTTTAAACTATTGAGTCCATAATCCATAATAACACTTCCTCCAGTGAAAAAGTTCATCTCCTGTTGTTCTCACATCAAAATCCAAGCTCATATTTAGTTGTTTTGGACTGTTTGGCTTGTAAACGATGGTTGATCTATGCAGATTTCTCTCCTGATTCAGACCAGATGACTTTTTCACTGGAGGAAGCATTGAATTATGGATGTATTTTAGTTAAAAATGTCTTAATGATTAATTTGTTTCTTACAAACACGAAGCATTTTTCTTCTCAAGATGTTAACTGATGGAATGGAGTGGTGTGGATTACTTGTGGATTATTGATTGTTTTTATCAGCTGTTTGGACTCTCATTCTGACAGCACCCATTCACTGATATATGTGATATACATATGTGATATATGTAGTGACATAATAAGAAGTTGTCCATGTTGAAAGCAAAAGTTCTGCTTTATGCAACAAAATCAACAGATTTGGAGAAATGTAGCATTGCATCACTTCCTCACCAATGGATCCTCAGCAGTAAATGGGTGCCGTCAGAATGAGAGTCCAAACAGCTGATAAAAACATCACAATAATCCACAAGTAATCCACACCACTCCACTGCATCAATTAACATCTTGAGAAGACCAAAGCTACGTGTTTGCAAGAAACAAATCCATAATTTTAGCATCAAATCATCGTTTCTGACTAAATATGAGTTCATAATCCTTAATAACGCTTCCTCCAGTAAAAAAAAAAAAAGTCCATCTTCTGTTGTCTCTCACATCAAAATCCATCCACATGTTTATTTACAGCTGTTTTGGCTTGTAAACAGTGCTTGATTTGTGCGGATTTTTCTCCTGATTCAGACCAGACCACTTTTTCACTGGAGGAAGTGTTTTCATGGATTATGGACTCGCAAGCACGCGTCTTTTCACTTCTGACAATGTTAATTGATGGACTGGAGCGGTGTTGATTACTTGTGGGTTATTGTGATGTTTTTATCAGCTGTTTGGACTCTCATTCTGACGGCACCCATTCACTGCTGAGGATCCATTGGTGAGCAAGTGATGCAATGCTACATTTGAAGAAACAAACTCATCTACATCTTGGATATCCTGAGGGAGAGCACATTTCAGCTATTTTTCATTTTTAGGTGAACTATTCCTTGAACCAGTTGTGACATGAAGAGAATTTGTCCATGTTGAAAGCAAAAGTACTGCTTTACGCAACAAAATCACTGTTTTATAACATATTTAAATTTGATCGTAATTACTCACCCCCTCAGGTTGTTCTAAACCTTTAACTTTATTTCCTTCATTCAATGTGGAATAAATTAAGTATTTTAACCCTGTGAAGTCTAACTTACAGTTGAGGTAAAAGTTTAAAACCCCTTTTACAATCTGCAAATTGTTAATTATTTTACCAAAATAAGCGGGATCATCTAAAATGCATGTTATTGTTTATTTAGTACTGACCTGAGTAAGATATTTCACATAAAAGATGTTTACATATAGTCCACAAGAGAAAATAATAGTTGAATTTATAAAAATGACCCCGTTCAAAAGTTTTCATACACTTGATTCTTAATACTGTGTTGTTGAATGATCCACAGCTGTGTTTTTTGTTTAGTGATAGTTGTTCATGAGTCCCTTGTTTGTCCTGAACAGTTAAACTGCCTGCTGTTCTTCAGAAAAATCCTTCAGGTCCCACAAATTATTTGGTTTTTCAGCATTTTTGTGTATTTGAACCCTTTCCAACAATGACTGTATGATTTTGAGATTCATCTTTTCACACTGAGGACAACTGAGGGACTCGTATGCAACTATTACAGAAGGTTCAAACGCTCAAAAGGAAACACGATGCATTAAAGTTACATTTATTTAACTTTATTCATTATTCATTAACTTTATTCATTATTCATTAAATAAATTTAACTTATTTTGTCTTCTGGGAAACATGTAAGTATCTTTTGTAGATTCTGAAGTGTGGTACTAAATGAGAAAAGTATGATATTTAGGCCAAATAAGAAAAATGTACACATCTTAATTCTGTTCAAAAGTTTTCACCCCCGGCGCTTAATGCATTGTGTTTCCTTCTGAAGCATCATCGAGTGTTTGAAACTTCTGTAATAGTTGCATATGAGTCCCTCATTTGTCCTCAGTGTGAAAAGATGGATCAAAATCATACAGTCTTTGTTGGAAAGGGTTCAAATACACAAAAATGCTGAAAAACCAAAGAATTTGTGGGACCTGAAGGATTTTTCTGGAGAACAGCAGGACAAACAATTTGACACTCATTGATTTTTTTTTTTTCTACAAAATGATTCATGGAGAATGAAGTATTCATTCCAGTAGGTGTTCATCTGGAAATATTACTATTATGTTATTTTTACGTTTACTTGATTAAAAAGTAAAGATACGACAGCAAAAAGACACTGAAGCACCAGATAAAGAGCTTTTACTTGATAAACAAGTCTATCAATCAGACAACAGATGGCATGTAGTGTGACAGGTTTAACAGCAAAGTTTTGTTTATGTTTAACATTTAGAGGCGTTGCATATCAAATATGATTTGGTAGGTGTTGTAGGGTTAAAGAATCTTCACTGCTTTTTACATACAATGAAAGCAGACAGTGATCACATCTGTCAAGCTCCAGAAACGCAGTATAATGACGTGCCGTTTTCAAACTCTGGAGTTCATGTTTGATGGTGCCGGCGATGCCAGTCATCTGGATAATCCTCTGCTTCATATTGATGTTGTTTGTTTTTTATTTTCTATTTTTTAGCTCAGTCATTTGTTTGAACATCTCCTGGCGGAGCAGCCGTTGCATCTGTAGCTGTGATTATGAATATGACAGTAATTATTCTCCGCCGGCTGCCATCAGCTCATCAGAAAACATCTCACTAATGTCTGGCAGAACGGGTTGCTTTGAGCACTTAGTAATTCGTTTTCAGAGAGAATAAATAACAAATACGCTCATGAGTGTCTTTACAAGCAGAAGTCTTAACAGCTCGAACGCGAACACCACGGGCTGGAAGAGGAGAAAGCCACAGAGGACGAAACTGATTTCATGCCCAGGCTAGATTAATACACACAGCTAGTTATTTATTAGTTTGTTCGCAGGTCAAATCTGTTGGGCTTGGAGCACACACGCAATCAAATGCCAAAAACTGCAAACTA
>JAHKKF010491781.1:0-20974 GCA_019740295.1 Labeo calbasu
TTCTGGAAAGAATGAAAAAACGAAAAAGGAGCCGTTTTCTCATGTTTCTTCTTTCAATATTAAATCAAAAAACGAATGGACGAATGATACACGGATTCCTCAGACTCCAAATTTTCAAATAGTTGTATCTCAGTCCTGTGCTAACAAACCATACATCAGTGGAAAGCTTATTTGTTCAGCTTTCAGATGATGTATAAATCAAAAGTTTCAAAAAATTGACCCCATGACTGGTTTTGTAGTACAGGGTATATCAAGATTTTAAACAATTCTCTCAGACAAAAGATATAATAATGTATGTCTCAGTGAATGTCTAATTTGATAAGTATTTATAATATCTCAAACACGATGGTGTTTGTCAAACACCGCACACTGTCGTGATCAAATAGCGCGAGAATTTTAAAGCCCAGCGTGTTTTTGTGAACTGTTGTGCGCAGTCATTAACCTTGAGTTTATCGTCACTGATGTACGCGCCGTTAATCCCGGTTTGAATAAAAGATGAGTACCGGGGCTTCAGGGTCAAGCAGATGTGACACCGCACGGGGCTAATAGTACCTCAGGTAAAACTTAGCAAAACTTACATCTGCGTGGCAAACTATATGCGTTAGTGCACGAGGCGGGAAACACGTCCTCAAGTTCAAAGATTTGTGTGTAACTTGAGGTGCGTCAGAGGCTGGACTGTCAGCACCTCGCCCTGACTCGCGTTTCCCAGGAAATAACGGCTATACACCGGCCTTCTCCGGTTTCTAATGACGTGCATGCATTATTGAGCGCGCTCTCCCGGGCAGCACAGTGCGGTCCCACTCAAGGCACCCGGGTCAGCCACGCACAAAACGGACTGCGCTCCAGGAACATTACACTGACGCTGTCGTTGTTTAATTCATGCAACCTCCGATTAACTGTCAGTTTAGGACCAGGACTATCCCGCCAAAGTGTCCTAACCCTCAAACACCGACTGTAACAACATTGCAACACAGTTGTTAAAGCAATTAAATAATACAAATAGTTACTAAAAATGGCTTAAAATACACATAAAAATAACTGAGGCTCTGAAGAGCATCACAGCAACACTTTTGACGGGCCAAAATACATATTGAACGTCACAGCTCACTTAAGTCACACTACAAGATCAATGCTTACTGCTAACGCTTTTGTAACACATATATAAATCTAAGTATATAGTACTCAAAGTTTTTTTTTCTAAATCAAATGTAAATTCTATTTTATAATTTTTTTACAATAACAATGTTATCAACATTCTAACATTCTGTTTATTAAAGCCAAGTATGAATCTCATCAGGTGATTGTTTTTAAGCATTTTTACATTTATTCCAAAATAACTCAAGGCAGTAACAATTTAAAAAATAGATTTTATTTGTGAAGTTATGTTATTCTTTTTAATAGTTAACTTTTAACTTTTATTTTTTATTGGATCAGTCATTGAAGATAGGTAAATATTGGTCACACATGGAGATTTACCAATTTCACCAAGCCGATTACTCACTAAATACTCCCACAAATCATGTTTTCATGCCATTTTAAGTCTTATTTTGACGTAACAAAGTGGTTATATCTGAGTGTGCGAGTTGTTTACTTAATTTTTAAAATTAGTCTTCCCATTAGCGCCATTATATTGTTCATTCAGACTGATTCAATGTGCATGAACACAAGAGATGGGATTTATTGCATGAACCATTCATAGCTGAACATAACCAGTCATGTCTAATCATATCACGATTGATTAGACTCGTGTGACTTTCCCCTATTCATTCTCAGATACCCCCCACCAAACTCACCGCATGCTTTAGAGGGTCTGTTAAAACTCAGTGGGCTCAGGGGAGGCTAGAGAGATGCAGACTCCCGCTGTAACTTTACCTGCTGGTGGCATTCTCTGACAGTTTTACTTTAGAGAAATGAGTGATTTATACACTTTTAATTGTTATTTTTTGTAATATTGGTGTTGTTTCATTTTTGTACTATGAAAATTCTACACACGTGAACTAGTCCACATGATTTGCATGTGGTGTAAAAACATTCCAGAATCCTTAGACTTAATCTTAACTAACTACATCTTAACTCTAAATCTACAATTATGCACCTAGCTTCTACTACCAGTGTCGGGTAAAGTTACTTTTAACAGTAATGCATTATAATATTGCGTTACTCCCTAAAAAAAGGTAACTAATTACGTTACTTGGTTACTTTTTATTGAAAGTAACGTGTTATGTTACTTTAGCGTTACTTTTTTAATCTGGGCAGGGCTTGCTTGTTTTTAATATAAAAAAATCTAGTTTTGTGAAATGTAAAAGCCTTTTCACAGCAAACACCTCAGGCTGAAGGAAAAGTAAATTCATGTTCATACAGTAGAATGCAGAAAAAGTAAGTTCAACACTCTTCAGCAATAAAAATGGTTAAATTGGATCATTGAAAGTCAGCAGCAAAGATGCTAGTTAGTAAAATGAGATTAAATACATAAAGGATTTGTATTATTTAACATATTTATTTATTGCAGGTTTGCGTCATATTCATTTCACTTGCATTTCACTGTTTTATTCATTTTGAGGAATACTGAATCTGTTTTTTTTTTTTTTTGTGAGTGAGAGGAATTAATGCATGTTCACATTTATTCTAGAACTAAAGTAACATTTTACTCTCCATTTCTCACAACATGCGGACAGGAGAGCTTTCAATCAATAAATGGGGAAAAAAGTAACTGGTGTTACTTGTTTGAAAAAATAACTCGGATATTTTCTTGTAAATTAAAAAGTAATGCGTTACTTGAAAAAAAGTAATTGATTACATTACTACAAACGTTACTTGTAATGCGTTACCCCATCACTGTCTACTAAATGCATAAATGTAAATATCTCAGGATCATGAAACTTCACAGAACATTTAAAGAGCTGTTTAGACATATGTGACCCTGGACCACAAAATCAGTCGTAAGTAGCACGGGTATATTTGTAGCAATAGTCAAAAATACATTGTATGGGTCAAAATTATTGATTTTTCTTTTATGCCAAAAATCATTAGGATATTAAGTAAAGATCATGTTCTATAAAGAACATTTAGAGAACTAAAAAAGGTGATTTTCTCAATATTTAGATTCCAAATTTTCAAAAAGTTGTATCTCAGCCAAATATTGTCCTATCCTAACAAACCATACATCAATGGAAAACATGTTTATTTATTCAGCTTTCAGTCATAAGGGTAAAAAAAAATAAAAAAAATTGACCTTTATGGCTGGTCTTGTGGTCCAGGGTCACATATCCAAATTTCACCTATTACTAGGTAGACTTTTTTAAAAAGTCAAAGCACACATACTTAGAAAATTTCACAACTGTTAAAATTTAGGCTGTACGCTTTGAATGTCTGAAAAAAGAATTTAAGACATACAAATGTATAAAATCATTACAATAGTATCACATTGTATTTTATTTACAGTAAACTAATTCTAAAACATGAAGACAGAAATGTATTACGGTTTTAAAATAAATAATAAATATTGTTAAATTTGATTGGGTTCCTTAAAACACCAGTGTAAATAACTATCATAAAGTAAGATCTGAGTCCACTTTAAAGTCTAGGTACAAAAGTTAATCACATTGCAGTTCAAATGGCAATATAACAAAATAAAAGATGTGCAGCCCTATATATAAATAATTTTCAAAATAAGACATTTGCTTAAAAAGATTAAATGTTTCATCTGTTTACTTGCATGTCATTAACATAAGGAAATGTAAAATTGTTCAATTATTGAAATAATCACTTAATATCTCAGGAGATAATTCAAATAAATATTTTAAATCTAAGGGGTTTGGCTGACAAAAAAAAAAAAAAAAAAGTTGGAGAACTTCTCAATGAAGCAAAAAGACAAAAAAATACCAAAATGTGCAATACCAATACCATATGTGATCTTCCATAATAAGTGAACACTGGTGTTGCACTATTCAGTACCTGAAACAGATGATGTAGTGTGCCTCTGAGTGAAATCCTGCCTGTCTTGAGACTGGGGTGTCAAAATCTGCAATAGGACAAAATGATACTGTGGATACACTTACATTTAATGGGGCAGCACAACAAGATAATGTTACAACATGGCTGGATTTTGTTTTACAATATGCAGAGGTTTGAGTGTTTTTATCCCATTTTAGTTTTAAAAAAAAACATTACATTTGCTTGTTCTCCAAACATACAGCACTTGACAAGAGTCAACCAAACTGTCACATTTAAGAGGGAAGTTAAGTTTAAAAATAATAATAGTAGTGACACAAAACAAAATATGTAAAGCAGCCACACCAACAACAGCCTCCTCTGATATTCTGTGCACTAATAATTTAAAATGTGCCATATGAGTAGTGAATTTGACTCACAGAACTACAATCAGAAGTTGTACTGCATACAAAGAAAACAGCGCCATCTGCTGGCTAAAAGCTTTCTGATGTAAATTTTGCAGGAATGCGTCATCACACAAATTAGTGTACAGGACAGTAATTAAGATATTGATATGATAACAAATAAAGAATTTACTTGGGATATAACAGTTTGCAAGTACATGTCATTTCTCCATTCTTGTGAAACAGAAAGTATTTGGAGGATAAGAAATACGCTTCTCAATGTTATGGACATAAAATTATAAAAGCAAGATGAAGAACAGTACAATGTTATAACAACATGAATAAGCTGTACATGTTTAAACATCAATCGATCAGCTCTCATCTCAGAATATATGGAGGCATGAGGTTTTCAGAGTGAGTGTATAAGTGTAAAACACACACACACAGATATATACATACAGTACATATGAGCATACACACACACACTCACTCATCCATATATTTACACATACATTCAACTCACACACTTCAGACAACCAGTGAACGTTTTAAAAATCCTATTACCAGTATAGAAGCCCTCAGTCCACCAAACACAAAATAAGATACGTAAACGAAACAAAGGAAAATAAGAAAACAGACTAAATGCTGGAATGAGTTTGTCGCAGGCCATGACACCTGCACTTTGCAGGTTTAACAGACACATTGGTGGCACACAGACTAGTACTTTTATCGTGTTTATAGAACAGAGCGAGGTTTGACTCGCGCACTCCGAGTGCACCCTCTCCTGGTCAGGGTTTGAAGCGCACTCTTCATTTAAGCACAAATAAACTCAATAAAAGCCAACTAGTGAAGCGAACAATCCAGAACTTAAAGAAACGGAAAATCGGCACGCGGACACACCATCACCAATGTAAAAAGGAAACAAAAACAAACGAATATCCAAAATGCAGTAGTTATACAAATTCAATCGGTCAGATGAGGTTGTGGTTTGAGCTGTGTGTGATATTATAGTTAACTAGTTGTGGTTGTTTAAATTTGCCTTATATGATTATTACAATTTTGTATAGTTGTAGAGATCAGCAAAAGCACCATAGATTTAAATAAGCATCTAACATCCCTGTTCCCTCATACATATAAATAATTATAATATTAACTGAAAATTGGACTGTTTTCACAGTCTGCTTATACTGTCCATTGTAGAAACATAATGCCTCTTATTAAAAAAAAAAAAAAAAAAAAATTTATCCCCAAATTGAGCAATTGAGGCCAAAATTAAAATGTAAAATCGAATAAGCTAAAGACATTCATCACATCCTATGTGTGTTCATCATCATCATGTGGTTTGTGTGTGACTCGTTTGAGAGCGTGTAAGTGAGATTAACCGTTCAAGGCTCCTAGTATCTCAGCTGAAAAGCACATTTCCTTAGGAAACAAGCAAAATCCCCAGCTTCACGGATACCAGGCAACCAAACAATCTCGGCTCAGAACGAGCAACACAATACAGCTCTTTCTAGTAGGAATAGGCCCTGTTACACAACTGCAAGTTGAGGCACTGTAGGTCCTGGGCTCAGCGGGTCCTGTTTTTCTGAGCTATTGAGTCCCATGGTTGTAACTATGTGTCCGAGCCTAATAGGTCCTATGGCGCAGCTCCACCTCTGGGCACAGTGGGCCCTGTGGTGCAGCTCTGCCTCAGGGCTCAGTGAGCCCCATGGCACAGCTCTGCCTCAGGGATCAGTGGGCCCTGTGGTGCAGCTCCATTTATTTGTTGATTGAGCAGCATCCTCAGAATAAGGCGGTGCATTTGGTCAGTACAATTTGGTTTCCTGGTGTTAGCTGTGTCTCCTTGGTGATTGGTGAGAGTCGGCTAGCTGAAGAGCATGCTGAGATAACTTAAACCTCAGCAGCCTTCAGGCCGATTTTCTCCTCGTCCTGTCAGTCCGAATTGGGTTTCTTTAGTGAGAACGCATATATGTTAAAATGATCACTCAGCTGGTGCACCTGCACAGGGAGACAGAAGAAAAAGCTCAATGAGTAATATTTAAGCATGGTTGTGCATAAAAACATTACCATTACAAACGATAATTACATTATATTTATATATTACATCATAATGTTTAATAAGTTGTTAATATTAATCATATTTACTATTACAATCATTTATAATTAATAATTTTATTAGTTATAATGTAATAAAAAGTTATAATATAAATTATATTAAATGGTTGTAGAACATATATAATACATTAAAATTAATGATTCTGAATTATTATAATTAGCAATTATATTAAATATGATATAGACATGCATAATTATTTTAGAATAATTTATTATTACATTAAGTAACTTAATATACAGCCATTTTGTATAATTTATATATAAATAATACAAAATGTATATTTAATAATATTTATATAAAAATTTAATAATGTATATATTATATAATTGATCATTTATATTTATATAATATAATATATATTTGAATTTATAATATATTTGAATATATTAACTAATGATTCTGAACTACTAAAATAATTAGCAATTATATTAAAAATGATACAGACATGCATAAGTATTTAATAACTTATTATATCAAGTACCTTAATATATAGCCATTTTGTATAATTTATAATTATAAAATAATAATACAATTATATAATTTATAATATAAATTCATAAATGATGTAAAATTACAATTTGTGAAATATATTTTGTATAATTAAAAATTATCATTTTTTTAATTACATGACTATATTAACTATATACAAATTATATATATTAAAGATAAATATATAAAAAAAATTAAGTTATGAATATATATATTTATTGGAATAGCTGATTATTGTAATTATAAAATTACATTTATAGATATTTGTATATTTTTGTATAATTAAAAAGTTAAATTTTAATATATAATATTTTATATATATATATATAATATAAATGTATATAATTAATAATATGAATATATTAATTATGATTCTGAATTATAATTAGCAATTATATTAAAAATACTAGACATGCATAATTATATTATAATAATTTATATCAAGTAACTAATAAATAGCAATTTTGTAGAATTTATATGTAATTATAAAACATAATATAATTATATAATTTATAATATGAATATAATTGAAAAAATAATAAATTATTATAATAATTAAAATTCGCTATAATAAAGAAGTTATATTAATAAAAGATTCTTTATGATTCTTTATAAATCAATTAACAAATTGTCTGTGTGTGTCTTTACTCACAACTGATACTCCATAGTGTATGTGAGTGAGGAGAACTATGGCGGTCCATATATACAGGACGGTAATTTCATTATTCTGCAAAGTCCCAGATATCGCTAGCAGCACCACGGCTGTCATCGGCAACAACAGCAAACTCAGTGGCTTGCATCGAGTATTACTCATCTGGCATACAATGAGCTTGCACTGAGAAAGAGAGAGGGGGAGAGAGAGAGAGAGCATGTCAGGAGCAGACATCTGACAAGATGTTTCAAATGGAACTGAAAGACATCCATTGTCACGGCTGCACAACTTGTTTATCTACAGCAGAGAGCTAGAGGACTGAGTACACTCACAGTAACATTGGAGAAGGCTGTTCCCACCATGAGATAAAAGATTCTGGGTTGCTTCTCGATGATGCCTGTCGGAGAGAGACTGATCCACAGCGTGGACAGCACAAACAAGAGGACGGGAGAGAAAAACGGCAACAAGGCCTCATACACCGAACTGTGCTTCAGGGTGTTATTTCGGTACGCCCTAAAATAATAACAGAGAGAAAGAGTGAGAACAATAATCCCGTTCCAAAGCATACATTATTTAACAGAACATCAGTAAGCTTAAAAAGTACGAGTCATTTTTATGCAGTCGAAGGCACAAGAGTCCTGAAATGAAACTTACTTAAAGACATTGTAGAGGCTCATTGGCAATGTTACAACAAATAAACAACCTGTAAAAAGCAAAAAAAATCAGGTCAATCTTTTAATTTGCAAGTTTGGCCTAAAAGTGAATGAAAACACAGCATTTGAGGTGTTAACTACAACAGGAGCCAATGACAGAGCAGAATTTACTCACCAATAATCATAACAGTGAAGAGATCTCTGTAATGAACATTCCCAATAACAGGTTTGTACCATGTTTCCACACCAACCACCGCTGTTACTATGTACACGAAAGAGATAGTCTGGTATAGAGACAGAAAAGAGTCATTAATGCAAACTCTAAAACTTCATGTAATATAATATTTCATATATAGTTTAGTAATAAATTACCACTTGACTGATGTCGTAGCCCCAGGGCAGGAACAATATCCCAGTGTTGTACTTCTCCCAGTGAGACAGTATGAAGGAAAACAGGACGACCCATAACAGATAATACAGCGTCACCACGCTGACGCCTGTCTCACCCCGTCCGAAGACAGAGTACACTGTAGCGACGAAGAACACACAGGCCCAGCTGTCCAGGCCGTGGTCAAATAGCTCACCCAGCGGAGTGCTGGAGTTTGTTCTCCGAGCCTGTTTGCCATCCACACCATCTGCATGTACATACAACAAAATATATTTGAAAGTCATATACAGTCAAACCAAAAATTATTCAGACACCTTCAACATTTCTCACATTATCAGAGTTTATAATATATATATATATATATATATATATATAAAATATGACAAGAAATCAGAGTTAAACTGTGTCATCTTATTAAATGTCAGATAACTTTGATAGAAAGGTATGTAATGGATTACAATCAACCAAAAAAAAACAGTGTTAGTATGACAATATTTACAACAACTATCAATACTTTGTTCACCAATTACCAAGCAATGCTTTAATTTTTTTTCAGTCTGTGGTGTAAAAAGTTGGCATTAGCAATTAAAGAAAAAACACTTAAGCAAAACATGGTCAGGTCAAAGTGTCTAAACAATTTTTGGTCCCAAATTTATACATTTTACTAATAGTACACTGTATGAAGAATTTTTGACTGTAATGTCACAGTTTACTTTATTTTGCTATCCTCACTTACATAAATTAACTAGTTTAAAAACAAACAAACAAAAAATCTTCATACACATGTTTCAGAACTTCTCTGGATCCTAGACATAATATTTACCACCCTGCTTTTACTAAAATATAGTGTTAAAGGGATAGTTTACCCAAAAATGAAATGACTTACTCATCCTCAAGCTATCCTAAGTGTATATGACTTTTTTCTTTCAAACAAATACAGTCAGAGCTATATAAAAAATTTTTCCAAGCTTTATAATGGCAGTGAATGGCTGTTGAGATTTTTAAGCCCAATAAAGTGTATCCATCCATCATGAAAAATACTCCACACGACTCTGGGGACGTTAATAAGGGCCTTCTGAAGAAAATACCCATATTTAAAACTTTAAAAACGCAATCTCTAGCTTCCGCTAACTGTCATGCATGTGTTCATGAGAGTGGCGTTGCAGCAGATGACGTAGGACATAGGCATAGCGTAAACTCTGGTGAGAATATGCTAATCTCACGAGAACCAAGTTTTGTTTACAGCAAAGGAAAACCAGTCTCCTTTTGGCTTATATCGAAATCCTCTGATATTTTAGCTGAAGCCAGAGATTACGATTTATAAAGTTTACAATTTATGTAAACTTTTTTTTTTATACTTTTCTTACACAAATGCATCAATTTAGCTCATAAGGCCTTTATTAACCCCTCATGTGCCACATAGAGTACTTTGTATGATGAATGGTAGGGCTGGTCGATAATGATAATTATTGTGCAATATACATTGATAAATGCTCAATATAATATTTATGCAGCAAAGTCGGAACAAAAGAGCGCTAGTTTGTGCCACTGGGACCGTTTATCCACTTGGATCAAAGTCGAAAAGTTGGCGTGGCGCATATTTACTAGAGCAGATGCGTTCACTCATTGATGAAGTCCAGTGTGAAGTGCTTGAATTCAGTGAAGAACACAAATGAATCCAGATGAAACAGCGCTGACAAACAGGAAAGACACTGTGCGCAGTGATACAGTCAGAGGGCTTTTTAATCTACAAACTGCTATCATTTACCATAGATTTACTGTAGTAGCACTAACTGCACAGTGGTATTGTGTCAGAAATGTAGGTATATTTGTTGAAATGTATTATATTATTAATGTTGTCATGTATTAAATGTATTGAAGGAGGAGTAATGAAATATAATTACAGTACTTTTTTGTGATTAAGCTATAGTATTTATGCATTCACACTAAATGTATTTAGACTACTGTTTTTCATACAAATACCTAGAAACCATATTACATTTTTACCATGGTATTGAGGTGCTATATTTGTGGTCTTAACTGTTATTATCGTGATCTAAATATATGGAAGAGCAATGGTTCGTTTAAAAAATAACAACAACAAAAAAACTTAAATTTCATCATATAAAAATAAGGTTGCTACAATTTTGACAGATATTACTGATTTTGATAATGAACATAAATTTACATCTGCATCCTAAGCCAAGCTACTAACAAATGTCTATTTCTAAGAGACAAAAAAAACTTAAATTATTACTAATATTATCAGGCAACACAAGCCGGTTTCTTTATATGAAACAATATTACTCATTAAAACATGCAAAACTAAGAAATTATTTAGATATTTATTTTGTTAAGGAAAAATGAATTAAAGTGTTTGTCATGTTCTGACCATAAAGAGTAGTTTAAAGCCACAATTAACCGTCTGGTTTTTACAACTTTGACGCTGGAGTAAAAATCTGCCTTTAAACTTGAAAGAAAGAAACAAATGGACATTTATTGTGATAATTATCGATATTGACTGATATGAAAAAATCGTGTTTGGCCATATCGACCAGCCCTAATGGATGGACACACTTTTTTGTGCTTCAAAATCTCAACACCCATTCACTGCCATTGTAAAGCTTTTTTTTAATATAACTCCAATTGTATTCATCTAAAAGAAGGAAGTCATATACATCTAGGATGGCTTGAGGGTGAGTAAATCATGGGGTAATTTTCATTTTTGGGTGAACTATCCCTTTAAGAAGCAGGCCTCTGCAAATTTGCTGCACAGTCATATTTTTATATGCAAATGTATCTATGGTGGCTGTATTACGGTCAAATGTCTCTTGGTCAAAGTGCTCATCTAGTGAGTTATTAATGTAAATGGCACAAATCAGTAGGTTTATAAAAATGCACAGGTAGGACTAAAATGCGATTTGTGTCTAGTATAAATGAAGCCTAACACACCTAAATGTTGTCCATTTTGCTGACAATATTAAACAATATTACTGAAACACCCAGCTCCAAATGTACTTTGTTCATTTAAAGATCAAATGCCATTGTATTAATTAGTTAATATTTAGCTTGTTTAATTAAAGGAGGGTGTTCAATAACATACTGGTATTTGCTGTGTTAATGAGACTTGTGAATGTTCCGAACAACAACTTGAACACTATATTAACTCTATTAGCAAAAATGTGCCTTACACACAAATAAATAGATTCAGAAACATGAGCCACCGGCTGACAGTACTATTTTAAAACAAAAAAGACACTTACCTAAGGTATAGGCCAAAAAGTTGAACAAACCAGCAGCTATCCACACCCAACTTGGCACATGTATATGGCCTTCCGCTGTCCCATAAAACAACACCCACAAAATAATCAGTCCCATTTATCAATTAGGATAGCAGCATTAAACTTGAAAATGGAATAAATTACACTACACATTACACTAAAAATGAATCATTTATATAATGTGATCAATAAAATTAAATATGAATATATGTGTAATCATTCATATAACTTACATTTAAGTCCAAAAACAGTAAACAGCAGTATTAAACTAAATAAACTGCTATAAAATATACCCATAAAAAATACCTAAAATTTAACTTCTCAATGCTACATTTCAGTGAAAAACACCATGACTTCAAAAACAGTTTTTGTCTTCATTACTATTTAATGGCAACCGATTTGCTACTAGAAAAACACACTTTTTTTGCAGAAGCAGAACTTGTTTGTAGTGTTGCTTCCTTTAATTATTCACTCCACAACACTGAAGGTACAGTGTGTTATGAATGTGTGAGAGAGACAGCTGGCAATGTGTACAGGTGTGGCTGTGTATTAACAGATGGCTAGTTGATAATTGAGAGAACGATGAGCTGGAAGTGAAACCTTGATCCTTGTCATATAAAAAAAAAAAGATAACATACTTATACAGCCTTTCTTCTTATCAGTGCATCATCACATAATCACCAAGTAGTTATTGTTGTAATCAAAACAAAGGTGTTAAGGTTCCTAAGCTTCGAGAAAGAGAGGAATACCCACAACACACTCACACTAGTGCATCAAAACCATAACAACCATACACATACCTGAGGCATAAAAGTCAAAGTCGAAAAAGGACAGCAAGGTGAAGGTGAGTACCAGGAACATGAACCCTGTAAATGTGATGAGGTTTGGGGCGAGCCATGTGGGCAAGATCTGAGACAGAGCGAGAAAGAGAGAAATTAGCAAGCTGCAAATGGTCTGATCTCTCTTGCGGGTAATCAGATCCAGACGGAACATTCATTAATGTTGCATATATGCAATTCAATGAAAGCAAAACACAGCGTAATGTTATTCTTTTGTGAAATACCACTATACATTTGTGGATTCAAAATATTTTTATAAAGACTGACAGACTAAAACAAAACCCTCATAAACACATCTTAACGCAATAAACACTATTTAATAATAGTGTATTTTAATATACACTACCAGTCAAAATTGCTAATGTTCTTTAAAGAAGTCTCTTCTGCTCGCCAAGCCTACATTTATTTGATCCAAAATACAGCAAAAGCAGTAATATTGTGAAATATTTTTTACTGTTTAAAAAAACCTGCTTTCTATTTGAATATATTTATATAATATAATACAGTAAAATGTAGTTTATTCCTGTGATCAAAGCTAAATTTTCAGCATCATTACTCCAGTCTTCAGTGTCACATGATCCTTCAGAAATCATTTCAAGAAACATTTTTTTATTATTATTAAGATAGTTTAGTAAAAAAAAAAAAAATTTCAGGATTCTTTGATGAACAGGAAGATCCAAAAATCAGCATTTATCTGAAATATTTTTAGCTTGGGATAAGCTTGGGGTCAGTATATATATATGTTTGTTTGTTTTTTGAGAAGAAAATTATAGAAATTAATACTTTTATTTAGCAAGGGCACTTTAAATTGATCAAAAGTTGTGATAAAATTTTTTAGATAAATGCAGTTCTTTTGAACTTTCTTTTCATCAAAGAGTAACAATGTTTTTTGAACAGAAAATCAGAATATTAGAACGATTTCTGAAGGATCATGCGACTGTGATATATAAAGAATATCCAAATAGAAATTAGTTAATTAAATAGTAAAAATATTTGCAGGCTTGGTGAGCAGAATAGACTTCTTTAAAAAAAAACATTACAAATCTTACTGTTCAAAAACTTTTGACCGGTAGTGCACAATATAAATAAATAAAATCCTATACTGAAATGTATAATTCAAAAATATGTAAATAGAAATTAATTACAATGATAAAACTGCATAATATATCATTTCAAAATATTATAATATAATACTTTAATTTGTCAAATCTGAATGGGACCTTTGCATTTGCTTGTCTTAATGTCAGTCTTGAGTTAATGCTGAGTTAATAAAAAAAAGAAAGAAATTTATTGTTTAAATTATACATTTAAATAATACAAATAAATATGAATCTAAATATTAAAATATTATGTCCAATGAGAGACTGAATGCCCTTGTGTGTTCTGGGAAACATTCAAAATGACAGCCGTGACTCTGAATGCTCTCACCTTCACCACTGAGTTCCAAAAGGGGTGCATGACATAGATAGAGAGGGGGTTGGAGTCAACCGCACTGTACTGTAAAAAAAGAGAAGACAAGATATGCAGAGTAAGACAAGTGTGAATGTCAAAAAGTGTTACCAGCAGAGTGATTCTGCAAACTTCACATGAGATGATTAAAATGTAAACTACACAATATCACTAAATCACTTATTAGATTCGGCCCACATTGCAGGTACAACTGAAAAATGAATTTTAAAGTTCAAACCTAGAGACAATTTAGAACGGCCTGAATGTAATAATGTATATCAAATATGATACTCCTTGCTACAGCACACATTAGTAAGTGGTATGAATCAGGGATGAAGGTCACTGTTCAACTGCTCCCCCAGCATGTGTTCACTGTGTGAGCTCACACTTGAAGCTTAGGAATAGGGCGGCTGTTGAAGCCTTGAAAACATCTGGATCTGGGAAGGCCTCAACTAAACCTCTTGAACCCCTGAAAAATATGCCTTCTAAAATGTACCTTATTTTTAAAACAGTCCAATAAGCTTGAGTAAAAACACATAGCTTGGAACAATTTAAAGTCAGGAAATGAATGTATACAAAACCAGAATTTAAATACACATAAAAATGCTGAAATGAAATAAATACTTATTTTAAACTTTACAGTTTTAGTTAACTATAATAACCCTGATTAGAAAAGGAGATAAAATAAACACACCGTTTTAGTCATGAGGGGGCAGTTATGTATGTGCAATGCCCCTACAAGTATGTGCAAACATGTGGAGCAAGAATAGCACATACCAACTCAGCAGCCTGTACAACTAACAGCTCAAGTAAATAAATACAAGGTGTATCAGGCCAACAGGATATTACACCAGAAGCCACACAGGGTCAGTCACTTTCATTCACAAGTTCTGTCAAAAAAAACACTCAGAAAAGAACAAAACTCTGCGTCACACCCAGGAATTCAACCTCTCGACCTCTACGCTTCCACACCCATTTAACCAAACTATCCTCTTGAGAGATACACTACCAGTCACTACCAGAGAAGTTTTTGGACAGATATATATGTAATGTTTTTTTAAAATAAGTCTCTTCTGCTCACCAAGCCTGAATTTATTTGATCCAAAGTACAGCAAAAACAGTAAAATGTTGAAATAGTTTTACTACTTAAAAAAATTGTTTTCTATTTGAATACATTTTAAACTGTAATTTATTCCTGTGATTTCAAAGTTGATTTTTTTAGCATCATCACTCCAGTCACATGATCCTTCAAAGATTATTCTAATATTGTGATTTGCTGCTTTTGCAAGCATTTATTATATAATATGTTGAAAACAGCAGAGTAGATTTTTTTCAGGTTTCTTTGATAAACAGAACGTTTAGAAGAACAGCATTTATCTGAAATAGAAATCTTTCGTAACAGTATAAATGTCTTCATCACCATTTTAATCAATTTAAAGCATACTTGCTAAATAAAAGTGTTCATTTCTATAATTTATTTCCCAAGCTATTGAATAGTACAGTGTATAATGTTACAAAAGCTTTTTATTTCAGATAAATGCTGATCTTTGGATCTTTCTATTCATCAAAGTATCTTGAAAAAATGTACTCAACTGTTTTAAATATTGATAATAATAATGTTTTTTGAACAGCAAATCAGCATATTAGAATGATTTCTGAAGGATCATGTGACACTGAGGAGTAATGACGCTAAAAAACTAGGTTTGATCACAGGAATAAGAGACATTTTAAAGAGATACTTTGTGTTCCCTTTGGTCAATTTTTGTTCATTTTCTAGCAATCATTTATACAAACAATACATTAAATAAGCAAGTTCTTGTTGGTTCCTGTTGAACACACAGTGGTACATAATGAAATTATTGGCAGCATTTGTTTATTTATTAAAAATACAGGAAAACTGTAATATTGAGAAATATTACAATTTAAATAACTTTCACAATTTTAACACATTTCAAAATGTAATTTATTCCTGTGATTGTAAACCTGTATTTTCAGCATCATTACTCCAGTCTTCAATGTCACATGATTCTTCAGAACTCATTCTAATATGCCGATTTGGTGCTCAAGTAACATTTCTTTTTATTATTATCATTATTGAAAACAGCTGTGCTGACTAATATTTACTTCAGGATTGTTTTATGAACAGTAGTTCAAAGGAACAGCCTTTATTTGACACAGACATGTTTTATAGCATTATAAGTGTATTTGCAGTCTGTTTTGATCGTTTTAATGCCTTCTTGCTGAATAAAAACATTGCTTAAAAAGCCCACAAAGTAAGAAGTTACAATAATCATGAACAATACACATATACTGTTTATGCAAGGCAAGGGGTTAATAATTGGATAAACAAAGAGCTTTGCATCTCAATCCGTTCAGGTGGCTCTTCTACTGTAAATTATATCAGAGAACTCTGACACTACACTGCTATATGCATTAACACCTGAATTTTAAATGAACACAACGAACAAGTAAAGTGAAAGCAAGGGAAGCGTGTGACTCACATGCAAATTATGTCCTAACCATAGATCCTCGTTAGAGGCGGAACCAGAAGCCCATCCCTTTACCATTTAACCCAATTTAAAAACTAACCTACAACATAAAGCATGAACATCAAGCTGGACGCTGTGTTTGGGTTTAGCTGGTAAAACAACACAGTCGTATAATGTTTAGAACTGAAGATCTACTTTCACTGGCAGTTTCAAGTCACTGTGGCACACCAGTGAATTAACCGGTTAATACCAGTAATATGTCTTTAAACCCCTCGAGTTGGATGTGTATATATACCACTTTCTAAATGGTTTATCGATTCATCCCACAAATTCGAGGGGAAAATATACTATTTCTCTTTAAAGGTGACAATAAGCTGCCGTTGTCCTTTCTAGAGAACGGCACACACCGGTAGACCTCATGCTTCATGATAGCATTACCAGCACGGCTCGGCTAGCCGACACCCTAAAGTCCTATACATTGTGCAGAATAAGGAGGACCTCACCTTATATTTATCAAAACCTGAGAGTTGCTCTTGGGTGACATAGTGGTAGAGAGCCATGATGACCGCAGCACGGCTCTGAGACGGACCGAAATTCACCACCCGTGTCGGCTCACAGTATCCGCAGTGCTGCGCGTGAGCGGCGGCGGCGGTGCAGTGGCGTGACGCCCGAAACTCCGCCCACAACCCAATGTGTTGTTTCATAATAAAAGCCGACGAGGAAATCGAGGTAAAACATCTGAAACACTCTCGTCTAGTCTAAGGGGTTTCAATTTCTTTGAGATAATTGTGCCAGAGACCCCCATTTAAATATTAAAAGGGCATTTATATAATGTGTTGAATAAACTGTGAAATAATATTGTAAATATTATTAAAAAAAGGCATAGTATTACAAAAAAAAGTAAAAAATATATTTAAAAGTTTATTTTACACTAACGTCAGATGAGCTGGCAATTAGGGTTTGTAGTCACACTTGTTTTTTTTCTCATTGGAGGTTCGTAATAAGTTATTCTTTCTATAGGTGTGGATAAAATAGATGTTTAATAAATATTTTGTTTTATGTTAAATGTAATATATATATACACTGCCGTTCAGATTTTTTATGTTTTTTTAAAGAAGTCTTTTCTGCTCATCAAGGCTGCGTTTATTTGATTAAAATACAGAAGAAAACAGTAACATTGTGAAATATTATTGCAATTTAAATTATTGGTTTTCTATTTTAATATACTTTAAAATAGAATTTATTCCGGTGAAGCAAAGCTGAATTTTCATTGAATCATTACTCCAGTCTTCAGTGTCACATGATCCTTCAGAAATCCAGAAATCATTCTAATATACTGATTTATTATCAATGTTGGAAACGGTTTTGCTTCTTAAATTATTTTTTTATTTCATTTTATTTATTTCTTTATTTTTATTTCTTTATTTTTAAACCTGTGATACTTTTTTCAGGATTCTTTCATGAATAAAACGTTACAAGTTTGGGGTCAGTAAATGTTTTATTTATTTGTTTGTTTGAAAGAAATTCATAATTTTATATCAGCAAGGATGTATTAAGTTGATAAAAAAGTGATAGTAAAGAGTTATATTGTTAGATAAGATTTCTATTTTGAATAAATGCTGTTCTTTTTAACGTTTTATTCATCAAAGAAACCTGAAAAAAGGTCCAAAGGTTCACAAAAAAAAATCACAGGTTCCAAAAAAAAAGCAGCACGATGTTTCCAACACTGATAATAAATCAGCATATTAGAATAATTTCTGAAGGATCACGTGAAAATTCAAAGAAATAAATTATATTTTAAAGTATATTAAAACAGAAGACTCTTATTTTAAACTGCAATAATATTTCATAATATTACTGTTTTTTCTGTATTTTTTTATCAAATAAATAGAACTTTGATGAGCATAAGAGACTTCTTAAAAAAAAACATTAAAAATCATACTGATCCCAAACTTTTGAACGGCAGTGCATATAAGTTAAATGTGGACACATGGCTCGCTCATATTCACTATGCTGTTGTGCCACTGTCTACCCACTAGGGGTCGCTACAAATTCACGAATCTAAAAAATCATGAACACTAAACTAAATAAACGTCTCGTGAATTAATTTCTGTATACACCCGACAATTAAGCAAAGATGAGTTATCTTACCCGGTACTCCATTACACAAGATAAGTAAAGATTAAGTAATAGCTCATTATTCTTTGCTTTGTTTGGTGTTGTAGCCTACTTCAGAACATGAGTGATCGTGTGCATTTTTGTCTCAAGAAAAGTTTGGATAAGCAGCTATAACAAAGACTTTCCCTAAAATGAAACTGAGATAAATAAAGAAGCAAAGAAAAACAGACAATTCCTTCTGACAAATCAAGTTGCTTTTTGATCACATACCTTCATATCATGTTTTATGGAATTAAAAGTAATTAAAACAACAGGATTCAAAACTATTGAACACATTTTCCTTACAACTTTTTTTCTTTACTTTACTGGTCACAGGCAGCTCAAAAGCAAAACCTGAAACAACATTATTATATGACACATCTTCAAATCACAGCAATACGAGACTAATACAATGACATGGATATGCATTTATTAACATGCCATAAAAAGTGTTACATTTCAAATAGCTACAATTCACAAACCTAATCTCTGATTAAGGTGCTTGGCCCCCACAACTGTTGTTTGCTGATATTAAACACAGATCATGTTACATTTAAGACAGCTATGAGAAACAGGTCACATTCATAAGGCATCTAATAACATTTTAACAATATTTTTTCTACACATTCTATTATGCATAAAATATAATAAAAAAGAATAATAAATCATAAATTGTTTTGTTTAAGATATGTTGCATAATTATATTTATTTAAAATTTAAGTAAAGTTCATCAAGGATCTAGAAAGTAAAAACTGGATCTTGCTGGAACTGGGAACTCCTTCACAATAACAACATCATTAATTCTGTACAAGCCCTGTTAGTTTCTCTGTCAAACTGAAACATTTTAACAAATATTAAAGCCATTAACTAATGCTGGAGACATTTTTCTTAACCCCAGGCCCAGAAGGCATCTGCAAATGCTGATATCGAGAGAAATTGTGGAATGGATTTTAACATGGTAAAATGGAACTGAAAGCATGATCAATTTAGCCAAATTATTTAATGAACAAACACAACAGGATGAATGATTGACATTCCAATTCTGAAGAAATCTGCCCATGCAGGCCTGTGGATCCCAGAAGTGTCATGATGTCAGTCCCATTAAGCAAGAGAATCACCTTTACCACGAGATGGGGGGTGTTCGTGTGGGCGAGACTTGTTTTGACTGTGAATGTGTCTGAGGTTTTTTTGTGAGGGTCGAGCAAAGCAGGATGTCAAAGAGCGTGAGCTGCAATCACAGGCTCCATCCTGGCAAAGAGACGGGAAAGAGTAAAGGAGATATGCTCAGCTCAGCATTAAAACAAACCATGTGACTTTAGGACAAAGACTCAGCAAGATTTTCACTTTTTTAGTTGTATTTAATCAAATGAGTTCCAATGTGATGCTTCTGATTTTATGTGTCCCATATGCTGCATATATCATTCTGTTTTAAAAGAATATTTCTGTTTGTTTAAAATGAAAATAGAATAAAATAGGCAGCAAATGTATCACTGTAAGTTATGCATTGTTATATGAACATATGAGCAACTGGTTTGACTCATGAATCTATACATAACATACTCATTAAATAACTTGCGGTTTATTGAAGGAATCAGGTGTGAATTCAATAACAGCTCTGAACAATTCACTGACCAAGCAAGCCTGATTTGTCAGTTTAAGGGCATTCTGTGAATCTTTTTGACTGACTTAATAAAAGAGCTGATTGAATCATAAGAATTATTTGTTTGTTTACTGATGGAGTCAGTTTTGAACTCAATAACAGCTCTGAACGATTCACTGACGAAGCATGTCTGACTGGTCAGTTTGAGGGCATTTCGTGAATCTTTTTGACTTACTTGCTAACAAAGAACAGATTGATTCATAAGAATCTTTTGTTCGTTTACTGAAGGAGTCAGGTGTGAACTCAGAAGCAGCTCTGAATGATTCACTTACCAAGCAAGTCTGATTGGTCAGTATAAAGGCAATTTAAGATTCTTTTTGACCGACGTGCTAAAAAAAGCAGATTGATTCATAAGAATCATTTGTTTGTTTACTGAAGGAGTCAGTTGTGAGCTCAATAACAGATCTGAGCGATTCACTGACCAAAGTCTGATTGGTCAGTTCAAGATCATTTCGTAAATCTTTTTG
>JAHKKF010491787.1:0-28376 GCA_019740295.1 Labeo calbasu
TGTTTGTTTTTTTTTTCCGAAATTCTTGTGTGTTTTAATTTTTCTGATAATCAAATGAAGGCATTAAACATTTATTTATGTTTAATCAAATGAAACCCTTTCATTTTTTGGCATACAAACGGAGGTTTACTGTTAAAATTAATAAATGGAAGAACAATTGTGTGAATATTCAGTTAAAAAAGTTTGAATAATTCTAGTGTTTTTTTCTACAGTTAAGTGGTTAATCTTGTTGTAATATTTATTTTTATCATTTAACTGTTTTATTTAAATTTGGCAGAAATAGGAATATATAAACACCTACTTTAAATCCTAAAAAAAAAAAATTCACATTAAGTGACTCTCACAGCAAGATTAAGTTTGTGTGTTCATGTCATATAGTGAGAGGCAGAGGCCGAAAATAACCGTGAGTGTCACCCGTGCTTCAGTGTAGTAAACAAAACTGTGGGGCCCTGTATTTTAAAAAATACCTGCATGTAATTACATCTGTAATTAATTTATGGACATTTATTGTTGCACTGTTGACCCACCCCATACACCTTAACCCACCTTTAAACCTACCCATACCACCAAACCTGTCCCTAGCCCTGTGTTTTGCAATACAATATGAAAACAGTAAGTCGATTGTACTAATTTTTTTGATGCAAGTACATAGTAGTTAAGGCCACCTAATATAAAGTGGGACCATTGGGAGAAGTAAAGATATATTTTGAAATACAAAGTTGCAATTATGGGCAAAAAACTTGCAACTTGGTATATTTTGATACAAGTCACAATTTCGGAAGAATAAAGTTGCATTTGCAAAATATTTAGTAACGTTTTGAAATATGAAGTTGCAGTTACTAGATGCAAAGTCACAGCTGTAAGATATGGAGTCACAATTTGGGAGAAATGAAGTTGCAGTTACGAGAAACGAAGTTACAATTGAGAGATGTTGCAATAGAGTGGGGTTAAAAAATCAGTTGTAAATTTTGCAGGCACATTTTGAAATAAAAAGTTGCAGTTATGAGAATAAAGTTTCAATTTGCTTTGAGAAGGAAACGGGCTTATTTAAAATATTGAGATTTTAATAAACCTGCCAAAGTATTTGCTTTCTGAGACAACAGTAATCGTGTCAGGATTCGGCACATCTGTGCATGAAGCGAGAGAAAGAAAACATGACTCAGCAGTCTCCTGGCACCCTCTTAGGGCCCATCTTTGTTGTGGGATAGCTGTCCATGGATGTGCCCGATCAAATAGGCCTTAATCTCTAAAGGCCTCCAGGCCAAACAGGCCGGTCCGGCTCTATCCAGTCCTATCCAGGCAGGCCGCCAGTCTGCCTGGGCCTAGCTTGCGAAGTCATTCCCACTGCGCCCTCCCCGCAGTGGGTACGGGACCGAGGGGAGTGCCCCCCGCCCTCCCTTTTTCTCTCGCCCAGGCCTGGTTGAGATAGCCAATGGTATAACCAACTCGGACAAAGTTAAAGTGGTTCGAGACGAGCTTTCATCCAATCAGAGCACACTGCAGTAGAGCAAGCAGGTGGGTGTGGGGTGGAAAAGAGAGAGACAAGGCGAAAGACAAAGGAAACGGAAGATGGAGGGATTGACTTGGCACGAGGGAGAAGAATAGAAATCGAGAAAGGAACATGTTGTTAGTCGGACAGGAAGCAACGAGTATCGACTGTTGCTGCACTTATTGATCGCTCCCAAACGCTGTTTGTCCCGCACAATCACAGAGACGTTTATCAGATTCGCATGTGCGCAGACATACAATTTTTGTAACAATCTGTGTTCTTTGAATAGTAACACCCACATTATGATTTCTGGACCTCAGGGCAGGAGACAGACACACTCAGTGCGTCTTCCCGCCAAGATTCGCCAAGTTCACTCACCAGTGAGAAATTGGTTAGTGTAGCAGACTGACTCCTCCGCTTCACATCGCTCATCCTTTTCCAGCCATCAATAGACGGATGACCCAGGCAGAGCGGAGGTGATGGAGGAATGGGCAGAGAGGAGAGCTCCCACACACACTGGGAGTCTATCTATCCTTCTGTCTGTTTCCATAGAGGAAGGGAAGAGGTGATTGAATGAGTTCAGCTGCAATGCTTTGCATTCTGCTTCATGACGGCAGAATCCTTCTGTCTGTTCATCTTTTCTGTCCTCCTCACATTCTCTGGCGACTGTTTTATCTCCTCAAGAGTCCTCTCAGACACCACACACACAGAATACATTCAGGAACACAGACATAAAATGCACAAACATCCATTGGTGCAACTTTATGCAAAGAAGAAGGTCAGGTAAACTGATGTTTCACAGATGAACTTGATTAAAAATTCTTAAAGATGAATAATTGCACATTTAGCTTGTCACTCGAGCTGAACCCTCAAGGTTACACTTTCAAATATATTTGTACCTTACTAATATGCACCCTTAAAGGGGTCACGAACTGCCTTTGTTTTTTATTTTGTACTGTTTTCTGAGGTCCACTTATAATGTTATCAAGATTTTTACATTTAAAACATCATAACTGAGAAGTAATAGGCTATTTTCTGTCCTGTATTTACCCCTCCCTCATCAGAACACTCCATTTGAATAGGTGTGGCAGATTGTAGAAGTAAACTCCCACTGACATGATTGGCTAGTTCCTCATAGATAGACACTGCGGTGATTTTAGGTCAAATACGCATAAATAACTCAATACATAATAAACGACCTGTAATAAAAGGCAAAGCAATAGTGACCATGTAATGAAAACAGTTACTCACACTTGTGTGGTGTGACATTACTGTCAGATCCAATGTAGCTGGCACAGCATTGTCTTTTAGTTTCAGTCTTTTTGAAAATCCCGCGTCAAATTGTGCTTTGTTTGTAAATGATTCTGCAGTAAAATAAAGTGAACAAAGGACCAAGTTCTTACTGACACGGTCTGGATCTTCCTTAAAAATCAAGTTCATTCACACTTTTCTATTGTTGGAATCAGAAGGATGAGAAAGTTTTGACTTCTGAAACTTACAGGATGTCTTTATAGTACAATGACCTCTTATGTCAAAAGATCAAGGGAATTTTGGTTTCTCAGTTCATGACCCTTTTAAGGAACTAATATGTGTCATTTTAGAAGTGGACCTTTGAGGTTAACACCCCAGTGACAAGCTGTTGCACCATTAAAGGTACTTTGACAGTGTACCCTTTATTATTTTTCAGCCAACTCTAGGGCCCCTTTGACAAACCCAGTCTTGCCTAAATAGGAATTTCTGTTATTGCTGTTGACAGAGATATTGACATTTCTCATTGCATTGCACTTTGCAGTACATATGCAGTCTTTATATTGTCCATGTCAATGGTTCCCAACCACGTTCCTGGAGACCTCCCAACACTGCACATTTTGCATCTCTCCATTGTCTGACACACCCATTTCAGGTCTTGATTATCAGGTGTGTTTGATTAAGGAGATATGGAAACATGCAGTGTTGGGGGGCCTCCAGGAAAGAACCACTGGTCTATGTTAAAGGAGATCTCCAGATGGACATGTGATGAAACACTATTAAGATCTGTTTACTGTCTATTCGTGACTGTCATCTTCATGGCAAAGGCTTTTGTAGAATCACAGGTTCCAGTTTGATTGACTGTGTTCATGCAGTTTCCATCATGATGCACCGGTTTTTCAGACTTGCCAGGAAACAAAGTCATGTTTACAAGCTACTGGGTTCTTAAGAGAACTTTGGCAAATCCAGAAATTACCAGTCAAAGTTTATGAGGTTCATGGCATCTTGAATCTTTTCAAAGATATTCAGAGTTTTTGTTTGTCTACCACTTTAAATTGTAAAGCATAGTTACAAGATCTGTCCATGGTTAATCCACAAAATTTTGTGTCTTATGTAAATTCAGTAGGATTGTCTGTATTATAGAATAAGCAGATGTTTTGGATTGAATTGGTATAAAAAGTATTTAGCAGCATTCAGAAAAATGCATCCTGAGACATGCAGTATTTTTGAGAATGGAACTATTTTTTGATATGTGATTTATTTATCTGTGACCCTGGACCACAAAACCAATAATAAGTAGCATGGGTATTTTTGTAGCAATAGCCAACAAAACATTGTATGGGTCAAAATTATTGCCAAAAATCATTAGGATATTATGTAAAGATCATGTTCCATGAAGATATTTTGTACATTTCTTACCGTATACATATGTATACAAATCAAAACTTAATTTTTGATTAGTAATATGCGTTGCTAAGATCTTCATCTTTATTTAGATTTTTTTTTGCACCCTCAGAGCCTATATTTTCAAATAGCTGTATCCTATTATCCTATCCTAAAAAAACATACATCAATGGAAAGCTTCAACGTTCAGATGTGTCAAATTTAGTTTAAAAAAACCTTTATGACTGGTTTTGTGGTCCAGGGTCACATTTATTTTTGTTCGGTGCGATTTATTATATCAGTGTTGGGATGCCACTTTGAAAATGTAGCTTGTGAAGCTATAACCTACTCATAGTTTACATATTTACAACCTTAAGGTAACAAATAAGGTCTTAAATCAACCTTTTTGACATGATGGCCCCCCATTGTCCAACAAAATATAATAAACATATAAGGTCCTGTTTTATTGGCTATGTAATATAATTCCTAATTCAGATAGATTCAAGAAAGATTGTGATTCTTTAATTAAAAAAAAAAATTATTGAGTGGAGAAACAAGTGTTATTCTGTTTATCTCAATTGTTTTGTTGTAGTATTTACTTTATTTTAAATAATTAAATTATTTTTAAGGGAAAGTTCATCCAAAAAAGAAAATTCTGTCATTAATTATTCACCCTCATGTCGTTCCAAACCCATAAATCCTTCGTTCATCTTTTGATGAAATCTAAGATCTTTCTGAACTTCCATAAATAGCATCGCAATTGACACGTTCAAGGCCCAGAAAGGTAGTAAGGACATCATTAAAATAGGTCCTTGAACGTGTATTGAAGTCTGGCATGGAACAGAAGAAATTGTTGAATAAAGTTGTTATTTTTGTTTCTCTTGTAGCTTCATAAAAGCTGTTTCATGGACTATTTTAACGATGCCCTAACTACTTTTCTGGGCCTTGAATGTGTCAGTTGCGTTGCTGTCTATGCAGGATCAGAAAGCTCTCGAATTTCATCAAAAATATCTTCATTTGTGTTCTGAAGATGAACAAAGATCTTACGGGTTTGGAACAACATGAGGGTGAGTAATTAATGACAGAATTTTCGTTTTTTGGATGAACTATCCCTGTGGCTCTGAAAGTTTGCTAAGGCACTCGGGTTAAGCATCACTGCCAACTATATTTTTAATGTTTCTGCTTGCATGACCATGATGTCATGCTTCTATATGCCAGGCACTGTTTTACTGTCATTGCAAAATGCACAATAATTCATAGTAGTAAAGCACACGGTATTTACTATTGGACTAGGTGTCTGTGTGTTTGTTTGGATAGTTGTGCGTGTCTGTATAACTATATCTTTGTTCTTATCTGTATGAGACTTTTTATTATTACTTTATGATTCTTTAAAGCAGCACTGGAAGCCACTCGGGCAGATCGCCACATACTGCTCATACCAGCACATTATCCCACTGAAGAATGCCTGCTGAAGAATGCAGCACATCCCTCACCCTCCACCCCGCTATATCCCTCTGACTAACTTTCTACCATCTCTTTATCACCAAAAGTGGTGATAGAAATTGAGACGAAGAGCCAGTACTGTAAATCCAAGCATATGAGTGATTTGAGTGAAGAACAACAGGTGTGCGCTGAATTTGATTAGTTGGCATGATTCTGCAAAAGTATGAGTATGAGTAGTGCATTACTCTTTAACCGTTGGATGTGTGTGGTTCAGATCGTCTGGGTGTGTTCTTATAAAAATGTATGTGTTGCAGGTATGACTCAGTGTCGGATATGAGCAGGCATGAGTTATGTGTGCGGGTTCGAATAGAGGATGTGACTCAGGAGGCATGCGTTGGGTGTTCAGCGTAAATCGCTCGATCTAATGACAACTGGAGTAATCGCATTGTTCAGTAGTCTGAGCCAACAGTGAAAGTGCTCTGTGACTCATACAGAAAGGCAGGATGAAACCACACACACACTCACACACACACACACACCCAAACAATATAACCCCAAGGGCCGTCATTCACTGAATGCGAGATAATTTGCTATAAACATGAGATAATTCAGGGGAAAAAAAGCCTAACATAATTGTTTGTTTGTCTAGATAAGTTTCTTTCATCTGTGAAATGAGTTAGTTGAAGTCAAGGTCCACTCACTCTCAAGAGATGCCAACATAAACTTACTCATATGTAATATACACATAATGTTGTAATGAACTAATGAAAACATTTTGACTGTGTATATACATTTCCCAGTGTTTTGGTCAGTGTTGAAGTGTTATGTAATTGTTTTAGTGATATCAAAGACCTCACCTCAAATGTTATATTAGTAAGCAAATTTACTATGATTAAAAACAACCCTTTAGTCCATTAGTATTATATAGTAATATACTCATAACACATCAAAATAGACTTGGGTAGAAATCATTTTAATGAGGTGCATAAGCAGGGTTTTTTTTTTTAAACTATTAGCAAACAATGTAATTTGATAATTACTTTACAGGCTTGACCATTTAAATAGCAAGCAAATATGCACCTAACTTTAACCATAAAAGAGCATTTTTAGTCACGAGAGGAGGCCGAACACTTGAATAGAAGATATATCTGATAACAGAAGCCTTGAGGAAAGAAAGCATGCATGTAAAATTTAACATCGAGTTTAATCATATTTGTGATGTCTCGGCAGAAAGAGCTCGCTTTTACAAAAGCTCTATATGTGTGATGAGATGCACACAGAGAAATCCAGACAGGCAACAAGCACTCAGTCTGAATACAAGCTATTAGCATATCGTCAAAATTCAGATTGCAAATTCATTTTTTGCTTTGCCTCATTGTGCACACACAAAGTGTGACATTTCAAATGCTTAAATATATTGCAAGTAACATTTGCATTTTTCAAAGATATCCCATTTGGATACAGGCTGATTAAAAAAAGAGTGCTTCCCATTCCTGAAAAGATTTTAGCAATTCACTTGTCTGCTCTGTATTATATACAGAGACTAACCAAAATTTAATGTAATACGTGGAGGGAACAGATGGGCTTGTATTTGAAATTACAGTTGGATTTTACTAGTCAGTATTTGACACATGTGTAACTGCTGGTACACTGTTAATTTATTTTAACAGTTTTAACCTTTTTATTGTAAAAAACAGATGAAGGGAGTGACTGTATGTTTAAAATTTATATGATGTCTATTTATTCAATGATAAATTAAAAATAAATCTTTTTGGTATTTGTTTCAGAATCTTATGTTTTCTGGTTCAGCCAAGAATTGTAGATTTTGCTGCACTGCTGTCAATACGTACAGTATACTGAAGGTGTTAAAAATTCCTGTGGGTTTTTTGCTATTATGCTGTGTTTTTGTTTTGCAACTAACGTTGTTCACAAATTTGTAAAATATAAAAGGATTTTTGCAGCTGACAGTTGTGATGTAAATCTTTGAAATCTTCTGAAAACAATAGTCGACTACACAACAGAAAAAAAAAAACATGATTTTATCATTGAAATTGCCATAATTCTAACGTTACATTTAAAACATTTTAAATAAGTTAAAATTAAACGTTTGAAAAATAATACATTATTTTTAAAAGTGGATCTGGGCAAAACCTACTCAACTTGTACCTCAGACCTCGCATTCTCTTACAGAGACCTCATGACCACGCAAAAGACTAAGGTATGGGATTATTTTGAATTAGAAGGAATCGGAAAAGTTTTGCGTAAACGGTGTAATATCAGATTGGCTTACAATAACTCTACTGGATGCATAACAGTCGCGTCGTAGGCGTTAACTTAGAGGCTAGCCAAAGCCAGCAAATGTCAATCTCGGCATTCACTACCACCTGTCGCTGCTGCGATCCCGTCCGTGCCGTCTATTCCACCTCCACTTCGGTGGTGGTGTGGGATGTCCAGGCGCTTTCTAAAAACTCTATCGTTTATCGTTTATCGTTTATCGCTTTTCGTTTATCTCTGCATGCCTGTTCCTGTCGAGTGCCTTTTTCATGGTTCACCAGACCACGTTGATAACTTACTGAACAAAAACGCATGGTCTTAATTAAGTAAAATAGGCATTGTTGCATTGTTTTGTTTTTAAACGACATAGCCTGCATTACGTAAGTTTTTAAAAGCTGTTTTAAGGCTATTCCTTGATAAATGTTTCTATTGTTTTTGACTTGTGTTTTAATATGTTATCTAACGTAATTCTGTCAGGCTATTGATTGATTTTAGATTGTTCTGTATTTCCCCAGCTGATTTGAATAAATAAGCTATGCAGTTGCTGACGTTGAGTGTACGCTCTTCTTTTGTTTCCTTTTTAACGACCGCCTAAAATTCAATTATGATAACGCGAGGCAAGCGTATGGCAAGCGAAATTCATTGAGGGATTTGACAGTGTGATTTATAGATAAGTATTTCAAATGTAGGCTATTATATCCAGGCACATACATAGTTTTTTTTCTTACCATATTTTGGGGGTATCTTGCTTTTAGACTAGTCGACTAGTCGGATACAAAACTTTCGTTTCCAAAATATGGAACCTTAAAACATGTCTTGACTGCTTCACTTGAAAACAGAAACATAAATGGCTTTTAGACATGAGATTCATGCCAAGATGAGATTAAGACAGGACAGTCCATCTGTGATGTGATGGAATGTCTCTAGCTAAATGATCTTGAAATTTTCTACATTTATTAATACCTTCAAAGATGGTGATTATTTTTCCCGCATGGGCATGAAAATAACGGAACATTTTAAAATTGCGCTTTCCAAGGTTGAGAAAATCATGTAAAATCATTCATAAAAAAGTGTGGAAACCTTTAATTAAAGCTGAAGAACATATTGTTTCTATTCACAGTGTAGTATGCAAAGGGTTGATTCCTCTTAAATGTGTAAACAATGTAACTTTGTTGACCGACACAACACAGCTCATCCAGTAGCTTGGGTTTTAGACGGGATCTGTTGGTCAAGGCAAATGAAGATTGGGTTGGGGGGGGGGGGGGGGGGTATTCTGGAAACCTGTTTGAAAACATTACCCTTGGTGACTCAGTAGCTGCATTTCCATTACCCTTCAAATTGAAAATACGCCTAATGAAATGCATCAATTTTGCAAAAACTCCCATATATATAGCAAAAAAGTTATTACACTCGCATGAAGTGGTTTTTAAAGTACTCCTCTTAAAGGAGAAGTTCTCTTGCAGAACAAAAAATTACAGATAATTTACTCACCCTCTTGTCATCTAAGATGTTCATGTCTTTCTTTCTTCAGTCGTAAAGAAGTTGTTTCTTAAAGGTACATTTTTCTCCATACAGTGGACTCCTATGGTGCCCCCATGTTTGAACATCCAAACTGCAGTTTAATGCAGCTTCAAAGGGCTCTAAACGATCCCAGCCAAGAAAGAAGGGTCTTATTTATATACTTTTTCACACTTTCTTTACACTTTCACTTTGTAAACACTGGGTTGGTACTTCTGCAGCAATGTAGGATTATTTTGAAGATATAAAACAACCGATCGTTTTGCTAGATCGGTTGGGATCGTGTAGAGCTCTTTGAAGCTACATTTAAACTGCATTTTGGAAGTTCAAACTCGCGGGCACCATTGAAGTGCATTATATGGAGAACAATTTCACATTGTGAAATGTTTTCCTCAAGAAACATAATATCTTTACGACTGAAGAAAGGAGGATATGAACATCTTGGAGGGTAAATTATCTGTGAATTTTTGTTCTGGAAGTGAAATTGCTCTTTAAGTCACACAATCATTCTTTAATGTACTATAACCTCAAAAAAACACCTCTGTTTACCGCTTTTACAAGAATTGACTACACAATGCTTGAATAAGGGGCTTGCCATTAAAGCTTGGATAACCCCTTATTTACATGGCACAAGTCTGCGGTGCATTATGGCTCCGACACGGCCACCGGAGCTGAGTCAATGCTTGTGTTTATACCATGTGCACCGCGGGACGTTTCAGAGGCGTCCTAGAAGCAGCTCTCCATGCAGCTTCTGTAAAAATAGACACCTCTATTAATGGGTTGTGTGGTGGCTGCGATATACATAAATCTACCAACATCTATCGCCATGAATTATCACGAGAGGTGGTTGGTTTAGTCGCATAACGTTGGTTAATGGAAACGCCGTCATTTCGCAAACAAAATTTAATCAACATTCATATAATTTTGCAAATGTTTTGCGCAGATCTGTAATGCAAAGCACCTAGTTTTACACTGTAAAGTTGCTCGTGAATTGCATCTAATTTAGTCTATTGTTCACGTTTGCAGAATGCGCTTTTGCATATTTCAGCTAGCTTCAAGTTGATTTCCTGCCAAAATGTAAATCAATTTAGTTCAGCTGTTTAGTCTGTCACCCTTCCTCCATTCTTAATTGGTGAATGTGCCAGACCTGTAAGAAGAGAGTGACAATTCAGCAAAAATAATGAAAGGTGTGACACCCCCAAATCAAATCCGCTAGTGGAGGTCATTAGTTTTTCAGACAATACAATGCAAAGTGTATAATTGCTATTATCTGTTCTTTTACTCATTTTTACTTTTCAAAATCGTGAAATGATCATTCAAAAATGTTTGATTACATGACATCTAACCGGTTTTCTGTCTTACTTTTTTGATTTGAATGATGGCAACAGACTGCTTTTTGCTTTTAAGCCAAGTTTGTTATACGCACCTTTTTCTTGAGTAACCGACGAGCAGCACCATGATGGATTCTAACTTCCATTTAGGTGCTTTCGTGTTCCGGTCTCCTTAGAAATCCATGCTAAAACGGTGTAAAAAAAGATTTGAAACTGAATTGAAACTTTTAACTAAATATAGTTAAAACTAAATTTAACTAAATATAAAAATGTGCGCAGGTTTAATGTTATATTATCGTCTCAGAAAATACGTGAATTTGACTAGAAACACCAGAGACCAGAAATGTAAAGCCCTGTTCCAGTCGCATGTTCAGAAAAAGGTGGATAGCAAAGCAAATTTCACACATAATTTGATAATTCAAAGTTTTATGTAAGAAAATAAGTAAGAGCAGTTCTTTCTTTCGAGCATTTATTTTTTCTTCTTTCTTTTTTCCCTGTATCTTGTCCCACTTCGTCTCTCTGCCTCTCTTCTTCTCCTCTTGCGTTGCTGAGAGATCGTAGTCCTGTCATAATTAGGCCCTTTCTGTCTGATATTATTCTGAGGCCCATTAGGGGGACGGCAGGCACTTCTGCTCCCTCTCAGCTGAAACATTACGGCTCTTTAGCCTGTGTAAACACACTCCAAGATTGACTCTTCTCTCTGGTCAACACCCCTACTTGCTAAGATCTCAGAGTGGTACTGTAAGCACTGACCGCGCTGGTGATTTAATCACCATTCCAGAAATGTTAAATGTGTTTACAAATATAGGTTTCTTAATGTATTCCAAAGTGTTGGGAAATGGTGTGTCACTGCCCTTTATTTTCACTCAGGCTCTTTGTAGTGCACTACAGTGTCGCTTCACAACTCGCATGTCATCCTGTTTTGCTCCTTTCCGTAGTCGTTCTTAGTTACAGCCACAAAAACACGTACCGTGGTAAATGCTCAGCCTCTCAAGATGTAGGGTCCTCTCACTTACGAGTAGTGCTCAATGTTAAGGGCTGCTTCAAAGGGATCGTTCAGCCAAAAATGACAATTCTGATATTATTTATGCACCCTCCGTGTTGTTCCACATGTTTGTTCTTCGTTGGAACACAAAAGAAGAATTTCTAAAGAGTCTTCACACAGATCCTTCCATATAGTAACAATGGATGTCAAAACCATGAAAGGTAAATCAAACATCATAAAAGTACCATACAAGTGGTTCCATGCAATGCATCAATGCTTCCCCTTATCGAAAAAAAACGAGATTTGAGAACCATCAGCGAAGAGCGGGAAGAGTCATGTAGACAAATTTTATGCTGCATTTGTTGTGTTTTCTTTGTTTTCGCTAAACCTTGGCTGTTGTGGTTTTGACCGAACTGCCCTCAAATTTCCTTTTGCGTCCTTCTTGGAAAAACAGCATATGGTTTTGGAATGACACGAGGATGAGTTAAATGATGACAGAATTTTCATTTTGGATAAAAGACTCCTTTAAGATGTTTGAGAGCGTCGGTCATTTTCTCCAGCACTTTAACAGTCTCTCTTGTTCTGGTGTTTGTTAGCATGTTGGGAGATGTTCCAATTCGTCCATTCATTTACTCCATGTTTCCGTTTGTGAACAAGCTTTTCTTTATTTTTTTCCTTTTCTGGACAGAGATTTGAAAGAGACTTGTCAATATCTGGCAGGGAGGTTTTGCTGCAGAACCATAACTTACAGTTTGCGAGTTAACTGCAACCTTTCCTGAGAGACTGCCAACGGGAAAACAAAGCGTAAATGATTTAAATTACATTGTTGAGAGCTGCGATCACATCTGAATCACAGGGTTTTTCACAGATGTCCTTTTAGCCAGTTGATCATGTGTGAGAAAACACTGTGGAAATGGGTCAAAGTTTGTTTATTATTCTGGGGCTTGCAGTGGATTGCCTCAGTACATGAAATGATTGGCTTTTCTCTGAAACCCTTTTCTTTTCATTCAAGAGCCCATTCATTTCGAGACATGCACATAATCAGTCACCAATTTTGTCTTGGGACTAACTTTTCTCCGCATGTCAATCATAACTTGTCATTTGTCAATCAGAACACAAGAGCTTGCGGTTACTGTGTCATTACACTTCTTTTGTAGCCTCTCCTCTGTTTTGTTTCCCCTTTAATCTCATTGAAGCTTTTCGTTTAATGTACCTATCTTGAAAGTTGAGGTTAAGATTTGCGTTGAGGCATCTGCTCCTGGATCGTCGCAAAAGAGGCAGTTTCACTTAAGAAGGTTGCTGTATTGTAATAGTGGACGTTGGGCTAGTGCTGGGTGTCTAAATGGGTTTTATTGAAAAGGAAATCTGTCAGAGCCTGATAAAAGAGAATGGGCTCCTGGACATGAAGAATGGGTCAGAGAGTTCATTCTGAAAAGACTGCCTTTTCATCACTGCATGACTCATTCTTTGTGTCTCTGTGTGTGTGTGTGCATGCATAGTATTCAAATGCCCAATCATGTATATCCAAAAAGTGTTTCCGTGTCCTGTCGGTGTTTATTAAAGGGTTAGAGATAGCATTTCCGATAACGCGACAACATACGGTCCTGGAGCTGAGGACGGCAAAACATAGACATTTTTTGTGCGCGCAAGTGATTTAGCATGAGAAGCATTGTGTGATTTTGTGTGTGTGAGTGAGTGTGTGTTCTGGCTCACTGAGGTATAGTGCCCTCTTACCTCACCGCTCAGGCATCCCTGTGCGGAGCAGAGCAGTGTGAACAGAAAGAGAGAAAGTCTCACAGTGAGGGTATTCATATACTCCTAGCATTGACAAAAGAGACTGAGGGAGGGAGGGAAAGTGAGAGAGAAAGAGGCAAAGGGGATCAAACTGAGATTGTGGAGGCTTAAACATCAAACATTCATATTACCGTTATGAATGACTAATCAGCAAAAATGGGTGTGAATTAAGCCCAGACTGGTTTTCCAGACTTGGTTTTAAAAGTATAATTATCATCCCGCTAGCTCAGGTCCCTACTTTAGTATGTGTCGGGATGCATAGTACCTTTATTATTTACCTTCAGATGAGCTTGTCTATTGTAATTTTACCTTCTAAATCATTGTTCTTCTGGCTCTATTTCCCCTTCTCCATCTCTATTCTATCTCAGCAACCCCCACCCCACCCCTTCATCCATCCAAACAGCCCAATCCTGTTCCTTTGGACACCAGTTAGCACCCCGTCCTCCTCCCTCCCCTTTCCATCATGCCGAGCAGGATTCCTAGAGTTCCAGATGCGGCGTTGCGTCCCTCACAGGCCCCTTAGCAGGGCCCTCTCCTTCATATCGGGTGGCCCGGTTCACCGTGTCCTCAGACAACCCGAGCTGAGCACAGGAAAGGGGCCACGATCTGGGGGAGGCCCACCTCAGCTTCAGCCCGGGCTCTATAGCTTTCTTTCCGAGCAGCCACAATATAGTTGTATAGTTTTAGGGCCTCTGATGGTAACGCCGCAATTCAGAAAGATGTTGAGACAAGTTTTTGGGATTGTGAGAGTTAGAGTGGCTACTTATTTGACAAATTAATTTAACATTAATTAAATTAATCTATCTTTCTATCTGTCTATCTGTCTATCTATCTATCTATCTATCTATCTATCTATCTATCTATCTATCTGTCACTGTCGATTTGATTTATGCTTCACAAGCTTACGATTCAGTTTGATTCTGATTAAAATGAGCTGATTTGTATACAAACAAATCGAATCAAATCAATGTTTTTATAATATAAAAAGTTGTAATTGAAGACGTTATATGATAAGCTGTTATAATGACGTCTTTCCGTGGTTGAGCGATTACATGAGACAGGATACAGATTTCAGTAAGTTGTACTCTTCAATGTTTATTCATGTTTATTTTGTGCTGTAACTGGTATTAAAGCAGAGCGGTGCCGCTTCTCTTAAACTGAGGTGCCAAAGCGATCTGTCACTCCACATTAAACAGCGCCAAAATGGCATTTATTGTTTGAAAATTGTAATAACATGGACAGAATTTGAAATCTTACATTTTGTTTCATATCAAAAGTAACAAATCACAAGGCTTATTACAATTCAGTTGATGGTAGGTGCGTTACAATTTTCTGCTGCAATCTGTGAAACATCTATAGTCTCAGATATTTTGGAAATTGTATATTTAAAAAATTAATATTATATTTAAATTTTTATTAAGTATTTATACTGTATATTTAAATAAAGATTTTTAAGATAATTACTAGTTTCAGGTCTTTTGTATATTCATTATTATAATTATATAGCAAATTATTTTAAAGTAATTATTTTAGCCAAATATTTTATCCATGATATTGGCCCAAATTCTGTGTTATAAACAATTCTTTGTGAATGTGTATAGTTCTCAAGTTGGAAAAGATGTTTAGTTCCCGGGATGGATTAAAATACTGATAAAGACAAGAAAATATGAGCCATAAACACATGATAGTATGACTAAAAGGTTAAAGTGTTAAAAAAATAAAAATAAAACGCGTATATTCTGTTGCACCTGCAAAAAAAAAAAAAAGACCTAATTTTGCCTAATTTCATTCTTTTTTTATTTTTTTAAGTGTATGAACACAGAAAACCTTTTTTTATGCTGTATATTGTATATACATTTTTCGTTCAGTCTCTGACATATTGCATTGGCAGAGCCGACAATATGCTGTGGAGTACCTGAGACAGAGAAAATTGGCTTGTTTGAAGGAGTTGGTGAGAGCGAGAAAGCTTGATTGGTTGATATTCATCCTGCTTCGTCTGTATATTACCAGACCAGCAGTCACATGATCGGTTAGCCTCTCTCTGATTGGACGAGAGCACCAAATCCAGTGTTAAACTAAATTAAGTGGCCTATGAGCTCCGCCGAACATGTTTTCGAACCAAACGGCGTGTGGCATCGCCGCAGGTAGATGTGTACACGGCACTCGACGTGTGTGACTCAGCGGATTTAACCATCGAACAGATTCCAAAGTTCCCAATTAGAAAAGTGGTCCGATAGCCTCGTTTTTAGGAATATGTGGCTCTGTGTCTATGTGAGATGGTGCTCAGTATTCAGACCACACTGCAGACAGTCTCAGCAGCATAATGGGAGGTTGACTGTTGGGGGTAGAGGAGAGGAGGGGAGGTGGTGAATGAGGGCTGAAGGAGGGGAGGGAAAAGGGGTAACGGACGTGGCGGTGCTCCAGAATCAATTGGCGGTGTAATGAGATGGCACGACGCCAGGTAACCATGGCGCTGCCCCCTCCGCTCTCCTCCGGAGTAAATTAAAGAGGAAAGGAGCATGGAGAGAAAGTGAGTTCGCTTCTGAGAATGACACAGAGAAAGAGAGAGAAGGATGAGACGGAGACGCAGACAAAAGATTTCGAAAGAGAGAGCCCGAAAAAAGGAGAGATGGGGCACTGATAAAGGGTAGTTACAGTGTTAGAGAGAAGGTAAAGAGAAGGAAACGCTAAGCGGCGAGGGAAAACACAACTAGAGAGAGTAAGAACGCGAGCGAGCAACTGAGAGAGGCACTTACCTCAGACAATGAGCATTCCTGAACTCTTTTTCTCTCCAAATCTGAGCTGAACTCAAGCCCCTGCTCTAAAGAGAGAGGGGAGAAGGGAGGCCAAAGTTTGAGGCCAGAGGGGCTTTTATATTATTATTAAAATTTACTGAGACATCTTTTCCAGGGGCCGTAAAAAAGGAACTGGCATGAGATGAATTAGTAGATTGTGTCCCCTTGAGTCCCAGCAACCACCTACTCAGCTCTCTCCGACTGTCTCTAAGCCATTTTCTCACTTTTTTCTTTTTATTTCAACTCGGGCTTTGTTATTTATTGCCAAAGGACAGGTACAATCATAATAATCACTTACGTGTATAATTGTGCAATAATAATGTCAGTGGTATAGCAAGAGGATGAAAGAGCACTGAATAAAAGCTCTTACGGTCTCCGCTGTTATAAAGACCGATTCAACAGTTTCAGAATTCAATGAAGATGTAACCAAAAAGGTTTTCCTGCAGCTTTAGTGGTTTTGAAATAAATGTCTGTTGAATAATGCACTCCCTTAACATGCATCCTTTTGAAATATTCACCACCGTATACAACCAACCCCTTCCCCACTTTGGCACACGCCATATATCCGAGGCCCCCGTGTTCCCCCCTCCCTTCTTTTCTCTGTCAGTGCTGTGCTGATTTTCTGGTTGGATGAGAGGCATCAGTCAGTTTGATTTCACTGAGACAGTATGCATTTCTTCATCAGCCCCTTTCTCCCTTTCTTTCCATCCTGCCGAGGGGCTGAGATGTGTTAATACTGTGTAGTTGGCTGCGTTGCTCCTCTGATTAGTGAGCGTGTGTGACGGTTACTGGAGATGAATTGAAATTAAAGCTTGATTAATATCGTAATTAGGTACCCCCCCCCCTCCCCACATTTCTTCCTGGTCCAACCTCACGCCTTCCTAAGAAGGTCTCTGGCTGTTTTCTTTCTTTGTCTCCATTTTTGTGTCTCTTTAGCCACCTGCCTGCTTCGGTCTAAAAGGGATTTAACTGTTTATGCCACTTTGGAAGATTTTATTAGTGCAGTTTGATTGTTGTTGTTGTTTTCATGCCGTGTGATTATATTGACCCACTGGCAGATATTGAGAAAATATTGCATTGTGAAGAAAATTCTCTGGTGTTTTTTTGAGTTTTCTAAATAGGCAGCATTTTACGATGTCATAGGCACATTACTGCTTCTTCCTAAAATTAGAAATACACAGCTAATGAAATTTTGGCTGACATTATGTTAACATAAGTTGTGGCAGATAACTGATATATGGTCAATATTATGCATTTATACTGTAAATACTTTGTTAAAAATAAATACATTGATAATGTGTTTGCTGCAAGTGAATTTAGGCATCACAACATTATAATGTACAGTAAAAAAGATATATTTTCATTTTAAAAACCGCTAGATTGTACAGTTTGAATTAGTAAAAATCTGAGATGCTGTTTAGAGGATTAGTTCACTACAGAATTGAAATTTCCTGATAATTCACTCACCTGTTTCATCCAAGATGTTCATGTCTTTCTTTCTTCAGTCGAAAATTAAAGTTTTTGAGGAAAACACTACAGTATCATTCTCCATATAGTGGACTTCAATGGGGATCAGTGGGTTGAAGGTCCAAATTGCAGTTTTAATGCAGCTTCAAAGGGGATCTACACGATCCCAGCCGAGGAATAATGAATTTAAATTTATATACTTTTTAACCACAAATGCTCATCTTGCACTAGCTCTGCATCCAGAACTTGACAGGACCACTACAAAGAAGGTCAAATGACCTTTACAAAAACAGGGTGGAACAATGATGTCGGACGATTTCGAAGTTGGAGGGAAATGTTTTTTCACCCTACCCTAACTTTTTGAACTTAAGTGTTCAGACAAAGAACTAGCAGTGCATAACACAGAGCTAGTGCAAGATGAGTAAAAAAAAAAAATTGAAAATGACAGATCGTTTTGCTAGATAAGTCCCTTGTTTTTCAGCTGGGATTGTTAAGAGTAGGGTTGGGCATTGAGAACTGTGTAGTTCCGTGTAGTTCCGCAAATAACCGGGTATTCAATAAGACGTGTATTTCGGTTCTGCTTAACGATTCCTGTGTTCGCATTTGAATGTGATTTGAAGTTTAAAATCAAGCGCAGGGGGGTAAAGAAGTTGCGCACTGTTTGTGTGCAGCATACACATCTGAAGCGCGAGCACAGTGAGTGAACAGCGATCCCGGTGCAGGTTCCCGGCCTGTGTCCGTTCTCGAACCGTTCCGTGCATTTCCACTGCAGAGAAGTTCTGGGCCAACTTCACTTTGACGTTTACCACCCAATATGCACAAAAATACGTCAGTATGTCATCATAAACACAGCAGTGTTGACAAGGAAAGTAAACAGATGAGAAAGAAAACGCATGTGTTAAAGAAGAGAGCAACCTAATAAACGTGCTGCCTGTCATTAATGTTAATCCAAGAACAAAAAATCATTCACTGATCTTGACTGAATATCTTCTGTAACTTTCATGAGGATTAATCTATATTTTATTTATGAAAAAAAAAAAACTATGCAGTGTTTTTAAACTTTTGATTTAAATTTCTGTACCTGGAATTTGTTCAGTTCAGTATTTATGCTGTTGCTGATATATTTGCTTGTTCCTATTTTATGACCGACTGTTTATTTGTCTTTAGCAATTTAATGTTTGAAATGTTGTTTTTGCTGTGGTATTTTTTGTTAAAACCATAGGCAAAAATTCTCTAATTGTTCTGTAGTCTGCTGATTTTTGCTCATGACATTCAGCTACAACAGAAAGCTTTGTAAAAATACAGAATAGAAATGTTTGACTTAATTTTTTTTTTTTTTACTTTGTTATTGGAATCGAAACTAGGAATCATTAAGAATCATAATCGATAAAATTCAAACACTACCCAACCCTAGTTAAGAACCCTTTGAAGCTGCATTGAAACTGCAATTTGGACCTTCAACCCATGGGTCCTATTGAAATCCAGCGTCACATGTATCCATCACGGAGAATGCAATCCCAGAAGGCAACAATCAAAAAAAAAAAAAAGTTTAAGGCAACTTAGTTACTTTAAAGTTGCAATATAATGGAAATACTGACAGATCATATCTTACCTATTGCGACATGCATCTAAGTGAAACTTGGTTTTACCCATCAGTTGATGATTGCATGGATGCAAATCTGTAAGAAAGTGGCGGGTTTACACTGATTAACTGATCTGTTATGCATCATTAGAGAGAAATCTGATGCTTCACTGGAATTATGACATTTTTTGTTAAAATAAATTACGAAGCATCTTACTAGATTTTAGGACAGAGCTGCACAGTTTCATGCACTGCATTGCTAATTGCAAATTTAATTACTGCCACTCTTTTTCGTTTTCTTTATGGAATATATTGTGTTTATTTTATGATGGCCACTGTAAATATTTGCTGGGTTGTTGAAATGTCTTCTGTCCTAAAAGGTTTATTATAGAAAAGGTAATAATAGGAGGTTAACCGGCTCTAATCTGATCAGTGCTGTATCATCTTTGCTGCTGATCCAATCTGTTGAGTTACACAGTCTCATGACGCAGCAATAGTATGAAATGCAACTACCATTCATCGACCAAAGATAGTGCTTACTGGTACTGATATGACAATGTGATGAGATTAGTAGTTTCTAACACCAAGCCTGAACTGGCACTGTTTTTTCAACAGTAAAGATTCTGGTAATCTCTAGCCGTTGACTCATGTTCTGTGGCAATGCATCCTGGGAATGGAAGACAGTGACAACGCTGTGTATCTGAGTGGTAGATTAATAGGGAGGACTGGAGTGTGGGTGCCGCAGTAGCACATGACAAGAATATCAGACAGAGAGAAACGAGAGAGACCTCGGAACGGGAAAGAAAAAGAAAGAAAAGCAGTGGATGAATTCAGTAGCAGCACGCAATTACAACTTTCACTTTTACAATTACAGCAGTCATCATAAGTGTTTCTATTGTATTAGAAGCTTCAGCTGTGTTTAATCACTCTCTTTATACTGTTGTGTTAAACAGAAAAATGAGATGAGAAAAGTGGAAAAACAGGAAAAGAGTAATTGTACAATTGATATGGTTATAAGTAAAGACATCAAATTTTAAATTACTTCAACATATTTAGACTGATTAATCCCTATCATGTATAAAATATAACCTAAGTTTAATAAGACAAGCACTTTTTTTAAGTTACCTGACTTTTACCAGGGATGGCGCATCAGGATTTATTTCCATTTCCATTTGATTAATAGTGCATTGGTTCCTAAATTTTACATTTTTGAATTGATTATTTTTTTTACTGAAAACTGGACTAAATTTGTTGCGTTACTGAATACTAGATTGCATATAAGATATTTCCATGTGGAAAAAGAGAGGATTAAGATCAGGATAGACACATTAATTTTGGCCTGACTAAAACTTCCATTTAAAACAGAATAGCTGGACTTTCTTGCAGAAGCACAGATCTGATCACAGATCTTAGATAGGTGTCTTGGAAACTTGCAACTTTATTTAAAGATCTTTTCTTAATACTCAGCTAGTTTTCTACACTGAACGCTCAACAGCTCAGGATTTTTTTTCCTCTTAAATGAACATCTGTTTTTGGTAATTAAATCAGGAGCAGTTTGTTTTCTAAATGCATAATTAAAATGTAATGTTACATAGTTATTTCCTATTTATTTCCCTTTGCTAAATAGTGAGTAACTTATAATAGCTATGATGTATAAATACTTAGATTTTTGGAAGTACGAAATGCATCTACGTCTTCAAACTAATTTCTGTGATTGAGAGGGAAAGAAAAATAATACAAAAACAGGGTTTTACCTGTTCAAAAATAGATGGTGCTTGTCTTTTGCTTGCTGACAAGGCAGCCGATTGATGAGACTAAAGTGGTCACCCGAGTTGCTTATTCTTCTCATGGGCAGATTCGTAATTTTTGTTCTTTATCACTTAATCGTGTCTCTCTTCCTTACCGTGTTTGTGCTGAGTGGGTGTTCTCTGTTATATTGCTCTCTTCTGGCTTCAGAGGATTTGACTCCTCAGAACCACTGCCAAGGCTCTTTCTTTGAAAACCAATAAGACCTCACCGGTATGTCACCATAAACAGGCTCGGAGCCATTGAGCACAAGACGACATTGTTCTTCCTGTTGAGGTTGATGGTGCCCTATGGAGTCATTATAGGAAGTTGTGCTTTCGGGTGCTGCTTAGTACGTCTCAGACCTGGATTCTTGTTGGGAATATATACAGCCTCAATCATTTTTATTAAAATTTATGCATAATGTTCCAGAGCTTTTGCCACTGGTGAACTTACATAAGTACACTGCTAGGTTAAAAACAACCCAGCGCTGGGTGAAATGTGGACATACTCAGCAGTTAGGTTGTTTTGACCCGGGTTAAACGCAAACCCAACCTTCTGAGTAATTTTATTTAACTCAACTATTGTTTAAAAATGACTGTATTTCTTGCTTAAAATGAACCCAAAATAGATTGGAAAATTAATATTTATTAAGTTGAATAAATAATAATTAAAAAATAAACATTTTGAAAATTGCTTATTAAAAAAATGTTCAGCTTTTTATTTTTGTTTAGCCTCTAGTAATCATGCGTCTGATTTTTAATTTACAACCTATTTTGGGTTGATTTAAAACAAGCCAAATTGTCATTTTTTTTTAGATTTTTGTAGGAGCAATTAATTTAATTGTGTAATTAAAAAACTATTTGTTCTGTCATTATATATATAATTAGAATTATAGGAATTAGTGCACAAAGAGTGCTTTTTTTTTTTTACACTGTTAAAAATAAATATTCTTCATTGGCATTTTTGATTCCATGAAAAACATCCATCCTTTTGATTCCACAAAAGGTTCTTTATAGTGGAAAAATAAAACTAAGAAAAAAGATGGTTCTTTTAAGAACTGTTCACTGAAAGGTTCTTAAAGGAAAAAAATGTTCATCTATGGCATGAAGGTGAAAAACACCTTTTAGGATCTTTATTTTTAAGAGTATTAGGGCTGCCCTTGACTAAAAATGGTTTTGGTTGACTACTGTTTGTTCATTTTAAGCATTAGTCGATTATTAGTATAAATTATATACCATATAAATCATAATAATGAGCCTTTAATTGCCTACATAGCCTAATAAGGCTATGAAAAAAGCTTGCCACAGCACACCGGCAGATATAATAATTATGAATGGGTCAGGGAAAAACAGCAAGGAGACTGCAATAATGTTTTAATAATTTATTGATAAACTAGCGCTTTCTTTGTTTTTGGCTTAAGAGACACTGACTCGTCATCTTCGCAGTAGTGGATGCGCCTGTATGCATGTTTCATACGGATTACATAATCTGATGTTTTCTTTTTAAGTTGGTTCATTTAAAAATAGACATTTCACTCTCTATAGATACATTTTTCATTTCTGTAAAGCAAAGAATAAATAGAGTTTCAAAGTTTAGCTCACAGTTTAGTTCACAGAGACCGAGACGGCAGAAAGCGCATCCTGTTTGCTTTAATTATTTTACAAAAACGCAACGTTTCGTTGTTATTCTGAGTGCACACAAATAAATGCAGAGTCTTTACAGATTCAAAAGATGTACTACTAATATCTGTATGACCAAAAATTACAGAGTATTTTAAGAGCATGTGAACGCACTGGGACCTTCATCTGTCATGCAGTGAGCCCGCCACTATTTAGCTTCAACACTCCACACAGACACTTCAATAGCGCACTTTTTTCTAGGTTAACATTAGATTGAGCGGCCGTGTAAAGTTGCTACTACATACATCTTTCAGATGAAAATCGATGAATGATAGGTAAGCGTTTGTATGTCCTGCCCAATGTGCTATATTACCACATAGACCAGCATTTAACAATCCGTCCATCACAGACTGTGTGACTTCAATTTTTTTTTTTTTCTGCAACTAAGCGACTAATAAAATTTTGGTTGACAAAGTCTCTTCTCGTCAACTAACAGTTAGTCAACAGTAGCCCTAAAGAGTATACAAGATTTTTGCACCCCTATTTTATTCCTCATTGTAAACACAAAAATGAAAGAACTTCTCAGTTGTTGACCCAACCTGGAAAACATTATGCTCATAAGCATAACAGTTTAAATATAGCTGTTAAATATAAATGTTAGCCTTCACAAAGAGATGACAGAACTAAGGCATCTTGCATACCCCTGTCATAAGATCTTGTTGCACCTCTGTCTCACACTACAAGGCACATAAAACAACAGCAACAAACAAGCAGTGAAAAGTGATATGGCAAGCATTGTGAATGTGTTTAATCTGTAGCTATATATACTATACCTATCTGTCTGTCAAAGCTTGTGCTTTTCCGGGCTGGGTGTATCACCTGCCGCTCTGCATATGCATCTAAAGAATCCCGATGTTAGAAACGAGTGGCTGAAGTTTATTTTTAACAAGGTCCATTTCAGACTGATCTTTTTTTAGCAGATTGTGCAGGGCATGTGAGCTGAAAATGGCCATAAATCTAATTTTTTGTTCACTTAGTTAATGTTTCATATTGCTTATACTTTCTCTCTGCATCCGTCTCTTCTCCCTCTTTGTTCCCCCGTGTTGGAACTAGCAGCGACGGACACTACCCCCTATCCTAATGCCCTCTTTGTTCACCCTTATGTCGGAGGCCCGCTCTTAAAGCTTGGCATGGGCTAAGGCAGGCGAGAGGGTTGAAGGGGGAGAGACGAAGAGCGGGCACAGGGCAAACAAGGGGCAGACAAGGGGGCTTGGCAGACACCTGAAAGTCAAATCTGCTCATTTAGATTCAAGAGGAGCAGGATGTGGAAGAGACTTAAAAAGCCTCTTTGTACCCCCTCGTCCTCCTTATAAGCTCCTACAGACAATTTCATTATGTTGCAGTTGTTTGCGAGCAGATGTCAACCTAATTTATTGACATTTAACCCAGAATAAATCCAATATTTATTAGCATTAGTTAATATTAACTATGTGTTTAATATTATATACACTACTGTTCAAAAGTTTGGGGTTGGTAAGACTTAAGAAGATTCTGTGCTCGCCAAGGCTATATTTATTTGATTAAAAATGGTTGTTTTCTTTTTTAAAATGTAATTAGTGTAATGGCACTGATTATTACAGTTCATTCGCTATAGTTTAGAAAATGGTAATAAAGACCTGTGTCAGAACAAATTTATCTTAATAATGTCAGATAATTTTGATAGAAAGGTATGTAATGGATTACAATCAACCAAGAATTCAAACAACTGTTAGTATGACAGTATTTACACAACTATCAGTACTTTGTTGACCAGTTACCAAGCAGTGCTTAATTTTGTTCAGTCTGTGGTGTAAAAAGGCCACATTAGCAATTAAAGAAAAAACAAAAGCAAAACATGGTCAGGTCAAAGTGTCTAAATAATTTTTGGTTTACTAGTAGCCCATTGTATGAAGAATTTTTGGTTGTAATATGTCAAAGTTTACTTTATTTTGCTATTCTCACTTACATAAATTAACTATAGTGTCTTGCACACACTAGTAAAAAAAAAAAAAAAAAAGGTGTCTGAGTAATTTTTAGTTTGACAGTACAGTTTCAGCAGCCATTAAGAACTCAAGTCTTCAGTGTCACATGATCTCTCAGAAACCATTCTATGCTGATTTCCTGCCCAAGACTCAATTAATAGTATCATTGTTGAGCAGTTATCCTGCTTAATGTTTTTAGCAGAAACCATATTTTTTTCAGGATTTTTGAATAGAAAATTCAAAATAACAGCATCTATTTGAAAAATCTTTTTTTATCTATTTAATCATCTTCGGACGTGATCTAATTGCATGCTTATTATTCATTTATTTACTTGTTTGTTGAGAAAGAATATTAGGAATTAGTGTGACTTACTGTATGTGTCCCATGATCACACGTTGGCACCTTTGGAAAGTGTAAAACGTGGGGAACGAATATGATGTTGCACCACATGCTGGCTGCAGAATGTGCACCCCTGAAATTATTCCCCTCCTGCCATGTTGCACACCATAGATGAGTTGGGCTGCAATGCAGAATAAAAGGGAAGCCATATTGAGATCTCATGAACCATTTCATGAGCAATTCTCATGTGATTCTGCAACTTCAGAGGGTGGATACACTCTTCTCCACTTAGAAATCCATTTACGGCTATGAAAATATTTCCGTCAGGATGCAAAGTAACGAAATACGAAGTGTTTTATTTATAAAGAAAAGGACAAAAATATTTTTTGGGTGAATGATGAATAATGTAGGTGAAAGAGTCTCTGTGACAGTGAGGTAATGGCACTCAAATATGTTTGACTGTCTGGGGAGCGGCGGAACGCCAGCCAGACTGTGACCAACTGACACACTGACTCACACACACGCACACACACACGGGGAGCATTGAAGAGACTGTGCCAGTGCCTGGATTAGGCAGCCATGTAAACAAGCAAATAGATATGGAGACAAGCAGACAGACAGACACAGGCAGAGAGACAGATGGATGGACAGACACAGAGACAAAATGCTATTAATTGCATCCGTTTAACATGGCGGGCACAGCTCCCCGTCTGCAGCGGGCACTACATTTGATCGTCAGGCATAACGAAAATATTTTTCGCCATCATTTTGTTAATCCGAGCGAGTTTGTGCCTTAAAAAAGAGAAAGAAGCGACACGGCGTTCGGACCGCTTCCCGTGGCTTTTTCCAGAACAGGACAGCGAGCCGTGCTCACTCTCTCACTCGCTCTCTTTCTCTCTCTTGCTTGTAACTTTCTGTCTCTGCCATTTTGATGAGGTTGAAAAAAAAGTGTATCTCTTTTTCTCTCTCACTACGTGGCGTGGATTGGACGCCGACTGGAAGGAAGGAGGGAGGAGTAGGAGCGAGAGAGAGCGCGCAGCTCGCGTAGACGGAGAGATGGCATATTTGCAGAAAGAGAAATGTGGTGTGAAAGCAGTCCTTTTCAGTCTTCAGTCTTTAGACTGTTCTGTCGTCCGTAAAGCTGCTTTTTATTTTCTGCACCACGCTCTGCTCCTCTTTCAGTGTCTGCTTCTCTTCGTTATAAACTTTTTTTCTTCCCGTTTTTATAGCTTTATTTCATTGCTCTGTCAGTTTGTTTCTGTTTCAAGCCGCACCTTGCTTGTTTTTAATCGCCCCTCAGTTAGTTTTATTCATGGGAGTTAAAGACAAAGGGAAACGTCCACATTTTGGCACCACTAAGGGGAGTCAGAACTGCAGCCAAGGACCCTGCTGAGATCCAAAAAACCCCAGCACAGCGAAGCGCCAAAAAAAAAAAAAAAAAAAAGAAAGAAAAAAAGAAAACACCACCCTTTCCTTTGCATGGTCACAAATTCCACTCTCCCTGTAGCCAGGGCAGTGCCGCAGCTCCTCCTCGACCACATCTCACCGCATTCGACCTTTCCGCCTTCTCTTCTCAGTCTTCCACGGAACCTTTTCTGACCCATTTTTTGAGGGTTTTCGGGGTTTTTTTCCACGGTAAATACGGATAGGACCGGCCGCACAGGAGGGCGAAAGAGGGGACAGGGGCTTTTTCCATGTTGTCTGCCGATGACTTGGCGATTTGCTCTGGTTGAACTAGGGATGCCGTTTTGGCTTCTTTTTCGAGTTTGTAGGTGCTGTATGTGTTCTTCCTTCATGTCAGGACGTGTTTGTGTATTAATGGTTCGATCGTGTGAATGAGCACTTTTGTACTTCCTTCTAACGTGCTGTCTTTCTTTTCTGCTCCAGATTTTTTGCGGGCAACGGAATTGGCCTAGTCTGCACCCTAAGCCTGACTCCATATTGCCGCCAGGTGTAGGCTGACTCCGGTATGGACATCGAACTGGTCAGCACCAGAGACAGTCGTCCTGCACCGGTACGCTGCTTTCCTATGCCCTTTTTTCCTCTGTCCGCTCTTTTAGTTCTTTTTCACTCACAACTTTTTCTAAACGTGTTTTTAAACTGCATTTTATTCGCGACGGAGTCGCGTCATTTCTTGTAAGTTTAAAAGTCGCGATAGCTGTCCGCGTTGCTGTAAAAATAAGCTCCGAACCCACAGTTGTCCACATCGTAAGCAAACGTTTTACTTTTTTTGATTTTAAGTAGCAAATACTAGACCACTACATCAAGGTCATTTCCGAAATAAATGTAGGTCAAATGCGGTCGAACATTCTGCGTACTTTTGGAGTAAAAAAACTAATTTTGCTCATTCGGTTGCTGTCAGATATTTTTGTCCACATACTGTTTGACGAGTCACAATTCATTTATTTCCAGTGGCTAGAAAAATCAGCAAGCAATGGGTTCTGAGTGCTTGTACAATGCCATGGAAACACATTTGAAATGTGTGACTGTGACTGTACTGTAGTATTTGTTTCACCAACAACTTAGTTTCTTTCTGTCTGGCAGAACACACTGCATCTCCTTGTAGAAATAGGTCAAATTCTAATGCAGATATCTTTAACATTTACTCTATTGTTCTGGAATAACCTTTGATTTCCCTTAGGGAGTGGCACTGTACCATGAATCATGGCATTTCTAATTGCAGCTTGTTGCACCTACAACTTGTAGTGCAGACTGGGAAAGCCCTTTGTGCAGGCTTTGAGCTTTCTTATTTCTGTGCATTGAATAACAGTAATGGGTAAACAAAAAAATCCATTCGATGCGCAGAATGTACATTTAACCAAAACTAAAACTGTTTAAAATATTTGGTTTATTACAAAAATTTCTGTGGTCGCGCTCAAATTGCATATACACACCGTGTGTGTAGATATTAAAAAATAAACAAGGTGTTTCTGCTATTGCTGCATTCTCAAATGTCAGTCACTGCAGTAGATTTGATCCAAAAGTAGCGGTGTTGTCTGATCTGGGCACAGCAAACACCACCTGTGTCTTTCAGACTGACCTTCAGGATGTCTTAAAACGGTACTGATTTGAAATGCAAGGAATTTATGATGAAAAACGTTGGTGGGATCTCCTATCTTAATCATTTCTTTAATTAGTTAGTAAACGATATACTCAAAAGTTATTTTTCATTGAACCACACCCAATAATTCTGCATCAAGTGATCTAATTAATATACTTAATACTTGAGTTGAAGTTGCAGCGATATTTAGCGACTTAGCGACTGATTCTATACTGATTCTTCCCTATCAATACTTTCT
>JAHKKF010491791.1:0-14755 GCA_019740295.1 Labeo calbasu
TGAAGCATCAGTGAGTGTTTAAACCTTCTGTAATCTCTCAGTTGTCCTCAGTGTGAAAGGATGGATCTCAAAATCATATGGTCATGCTGGAAAAAGTTTAAATACACAAAAATGCTGAAAAACCAAAGAATTTGTACGACCTGAAGGGTTTTTCTGAAGAACAGCAGGCAGTTTAACTGTTCAGGACAAACAAGGGACTCATGAACAGCTATCACTAAACAAAAAAAAAAAACAGCTGTGGATCATTCAGGTAACAACACAGTATTAAGAATCAACGGGTCGTTTTTTATAAATTCAACTATTATTTTCTCTTGTGGACTATATGTAAACATCTTTTATATGAAATATCTCATTCAGATCAGTACTAAATAAAAAAAAACATGCATTTTATATGATCCTTCTTATTTTGGTAAAATAATTAACATTTTGCAGATTCTGCAAGGTGTATGTAAACTTTTGACCTCAACTATAAATTGTGGCATATATATATATATATATATATATAACATGATGTGTAAAGGTAAAATGTCTAAAAATCAAGGAATTTCACATTATAATATTTTTTTAATGTTTATTATGCATTTCCAGTCTAGTCTTAGAAAGGAGTTGTCGGTTTAGGAAAATTACAAAAATGAAGTAGTCCAAGTGTAAGGTTTTTTAAAGAGTTATATTTTTGAGGGGCAAAGTGCTTATAGTTGAAGAAACCCCTAGCAAAAAAATGCTGAAAAAAAGGTTTTTACCTCACTTCTCGCTGTGCTGTTCTCAGCTAAACACAATAGAGAAAGGAAGTCTAATGAAGTTTTACTGCAATACGGAAAACTATTATCCTCAGACTTTGAAGCGGAACACAATTATTATCTCGGTGAGGAGATTCAATGCAGTTGTTTTGTGTGTTTGTGTTTTCAGAGAGCTCAGGGCGCTCGTGGTCGAGATGGTTTTGGCCACTGACATGTCCTGCCACTTCCAGCAGGTCAAAGCCATGAAGAATTTCCTCCAGCAGCCCGAGGGGTGAGAAACCTTTACAGCAAACATCAGACATGCTTCACTGTTGTCTGTCGCCTTCTGCCTCGTCTGTGTCTCCCTGGAGCCAGATGTTATTGCTTAGAGTTTGCTCTTTCATAGCTGAAGAGACTTGATGAAGATTGATGTTTCTCAAGATGCTTCTTCTACTGTTCTTTGGAGAGAAAAAAATGGAGACAAATGAAACGTACTTTAAAATAAAATGAATGCGGCTAAACTGAATGAATTTGATTAGAAATTCTTATTGAGAAGTACTTATTGAGATTGACTTTTCTTATTTTGGTAAGTCTGAGCACAATTAGATCTTCAAAAAAACGAAAGAGATCACTGGTGATTTTCCCTCTGAAATTCACAAAAGTCTTAAATACATTTTTAAAATAAAAATAAATCTATGTAATTATTTTTTAAAATATTTTCAAAATATTTTTACTGGAAATATTTATGGAAATTAGTATTAATGGAATAAATAAATATAAATAAATAAACAAATAAATAAATAAATATATTTTAAATATTTTGAGTGCAAACCTAGCAATAGCAGGAAAAAATCAATAGCAAAAAAATTGTGATTTTCTTTCATTTCTTGGAAATATGTTAATCATTAGCTACTGACTGTAAGAAGCTGTGTTTTATTAAGTTTTGTTTTTTAAAAATAGTATACATTCATATGTCTAATTTTGATGTTTAATGTGAGATAAATCTAGATAAAATAAATATTGATCAAATACTGATCAAAACTTTTATTTTATTTAATTTTATTATTTTTTTGTATGTTTAATTTTTATGTTTAATGTGAGATTAATCTAGATCAAATAAATCAGATTTTATGAGTTGTATTTCTGTCTTAAATCTTAAAAAACAAGTCCCCTTAAAAAAGATAAAACCGCTCAATTTTTTTTCTGGAAAACAAGAAAAAAATACTGATCAAAATTATTTAATTTAATGTTATTTTATTTTATATACATTTGTATGTTTTATTTTGATGTTCAACATGAGATAAATCTAGATCTAATAAATCAGATTTCTGAGTTGTATTTATGTCTTGAATTTTAGTAATAAACAGTGCAATCCCCTTAAAAGAAATATAAAACTGCTGTTTTTTCCTAAAAATAAAGAAAAAAAACAAGAAACAAATATTGATCTAAACTGTTTTGTTTTGTTTTGTTTTGTTTTATTTATCTCCATTTAATTTTATTGTCATGTGTTAGAGCAAACACACATTCATCCAAAGTATTGGTGTGTTTTCCTCACCTAGAATTGACAAACCCAAGGCTCTGTCTTTGCTGTTACACACGGCTGACATCAGTCATCCAGCCAAGAACTGGGATCTACACCACCGCTGGACTACGTCACTGCTGGAGGAGTTTTTCCGACAGGTTTGACGCGTGTTTGTTCTTTACACACATTCGACGAGTGTTTGCGTTTGTTGCATTTTGCGTATGTATGTGTGAGAAGAGCAAAACACAGCAAGAAAAATATCATCTCCTTCTATGTATTTTAATCCTCTCTCGGTTCTCTTCCTGTTCTACTCTGATTGCCCTTTCATCCAATCATACGTAAGCCTGTGCGAGGATTATCACGGGCTGCAGAAACGAGAGCGCATGGAGAAGCGTGTCATTCGAGCTTGTTTACACCTGAACATAAACCTCTGAAAATAACTGGCTTTCACGGCCCTATCGAATGCAGGTGCCGAATTTAAACTTTGGCATGATTTTGTGACTTATCAGGGTGAACAGCACTTTGCTCTTCTTTTATACATCACAGCAATGTCATATACATGTATTCCATAATATTACTAATTTCACATACGCTACCATTCAAATGTTTTTGAACAGTAAGATTTTTAATATTTTTTTAAATGTCTTTTCTGCTCACCAAGCCTGCATTTATTTGATCCGAAGTACAGCAAAAACAGTAGAATTTAAAAATATTTTTACCATTTAAAATAGCTGTTTTGTATTTGAATATATTTTACAATTTTATTTATTCCTATGATTTTAAAGCTGAATTTTTCAGCATTTCTCCAGTCACATGATCCTTCAGAAATCATTCTACTATTCTAATGTTATAATGTTACAAAATCTTTTTATTTCAGATAAATGCTGATCTTAGGATCTTTCTGTTCATCAAAGAATCCTGAAAAAAAAGAACTCTACTGTTTTAAATATTGTTGATGATGATAATAATAATAAAAATTGTTTATTGAACTGCAAATTAGCATATTAGAATGATTTCTGAAGGATCATGTGACACTGAAGTAATGATGCTAAAATTAAGCTTTGATCACAAGAATAAATTGCCTTTTAAAATGTATTCAAATAGAAAGCAGTTATTTTACATAGTAAAAATATTTCACAATATTACTGCTTTTGCTGCATTTCGGATCAAATGAATGCAAGCTTTGTGAGCAGAACAGACTTCTTTAAAAAAAACATGAAAAATATTACTGTTCAAAAACTTTTGACTGGTAGTGTACCTTGATTGTCCTCATTTTATTGTGTATTTATGTGAAAACCTCACCAAATAGTGTTTGTATATGCTTAAACAAGCAAAAAAAACTGTTTCCCATTCACTTAAATTCACTTTTCAATAAAAAAGTATCTGAAGTTTTTAAATTGTTGACGGAAAAACAAAAGATGCTTCTTTTAAAGGGGTCATCAGATGCAAAGTTCACTTTTACATCATGTTTGAACATTAATGTGTGTTGCCAGTGTATGGGGCCACTCCCATGATAGTTGATTAACATGAGCGTCTTATCTCAGATCTGCTGTAACAGTCAGACCTCCATTGTTTCGATGCCGGAGCAAGGATGTAAGTTAGACAAGAATATCTCAGAGTGAGCGACTGAGGTGCAGTGGATTACGTACGTTTGTTTACGTTTGTTTGTTTGATTGCGTCTCCCGATCTACATAAATCAGTCTATGTTCAAGCAAATCATTCATGATCCAGCTTCACCTACAGCAGAAGTGAGTATAAGGGTTTTTTAATGAATCTCTGCAATCACCTTTCCTAATAATTAAAGGAAGGAAAGGAAAGGAAAAGGAAAGGAAAGGACATGACGTGAGGCCAAGTATGGTGACCCATCTGAAACCTGCTACGTGCTAGTTAGCAAGTTTTGCAGCTAAACACGCTAAATGCGGCTAAAGTAAACAATCTCTCAGAGCAGCACGTCACTCCACACAGAGTAGAAAGGGGCGGGGCGAGCAGAGCTCATTTGCATTTAAAGGAACAGTCCCTCAGAATGGGATGATTTTTGCAGAGGTGATTTTGGCAAGGTAAAAAGGGTGTTGTTTTACACAACCATTGAGATAAATGTACTCACTCTTAGACCATCCAAGATGTAGATATGCTTTTTTTTTTTTCATTGGAACAGGTTTGGAGAAATTTTGCATCACTTGCTCAGCAATGGATCCTCTGGAGTGAATGGGTGATATCAGAATGAGAGTCCAAACAGCTGATAAAAACATCAAAATAATTCACAAGTAATCCACACCACTCCAGTCCATCATCTTGTGAAGTGAAAAGCTCCATGTTTATGGAGCTCAAAAAAAACAAACCCATCATTAAGACATATTTAACTTCAAACTGTTGCTTCCAGCTTAAATACAAGTCTTCTATCCATAATACGGCTTTGTCCAGTGAAAGAGTTATCTTGTCTGAATCAGGAAAGAAATATGCACAGATCAAGCACTGTTTCCAAGCTAAAACAGTTCTAAAACAAATATGTTGGTGGATTTTGATGTAAGAGGACAACATAGGAAGAACGTTTTCACTGGAGAAAGTGTTGTAATAGACTATAGACTAACGCAAAAAGTGACTATTAAATGCAAAAGAAAAAAAATGGACTGGAGTGGTGTGGATTACTTGTGGATTATTCTGATGTTTTTTCAGATGTTTGGACTCTCACTCTGACGGCATCCATTCACTGCAGGCGATCCATATATATATATTATGTATATATGCATGTACATATTGATTTTTTTTTTTTTTGGTTGAATGTTATCGATTGTCAACACAGGCCCATTCACTAATGGACTCCTTCTGTTTCTGCTCCTTTGTGTAGTGAACAATAAAAGGGAATTGCTTTCTCTGTATTACCTCCTGTTCTTACCCGTCATGTGTCTGTTTATCTGCTACTAAAGTGACTGTTATAAAGCACATTTGCAGCTCTATTCTCCATAGAGTGGGCTACATAAATATGCTTTGATTGATTGACAGATTAGAGGACTGGAGCTATTCCTGTGTGTGTCTAGTATTGTTCCAGCAGCTGAACACTCCAGGAGGCAGATCAATCGTGACAGGCCCAACATAAAAGCGTGACAGTTTATTTTAGTCTGCCTTCAAGAAATGTTTGTGAATATTTCGAATATGAAACAAATCTTTATGAACCAGATCCAGTGCAGCAACTGTCCATTAGTCGAGTTATTTCATAAACATTGTGGCGTTAAACCTATGTTAATAATTGTGCTATATGTTTAGTATGTACTGTGTAATGTATTATTATAATAATGCAGTTGAATGATGTGTTTGTGTTTGCAGGGCGATAAGGAGGCAGAACTTGGTCTACCTTTCTCACCTCTGTGCGACCGTAAATCCACAATGGTGGCTCAATCCCAGATTGGTGAGTGAGACAAACAATCAGAATATGGAGACACAAATGCTTGCAATTAAATTGCAATATAGCAATTGCATAATTATTGTGCTCAATTGTAATACTTATATTAAAGGAATAGTTCACCCCCAAATTAAAATTTGCAGAAAATTTGCTCGCCCCAGGCCATCTAAAATGAAGATTAGTTCTTTCTACATGGGAACAGATTTGGTGAAATGTAGCATTGCATCACTTGCTCACCAGTGGATTGTCTGCAGTGAATGGGTGCCGTCAGAATGAGAGTCCAAACAGCTGGTAAAAACATCACAATAAATCGTAATCAGTAATCGACACCACTCCAGTACATTTATTAATGTCTTCTGAAGCAGAAAGCTTAATGTTTGTGAAAAACAAATCCATCATTAAGATGCTTTAACTTTAAACCATCACTTCTCGCCGAAATATGAGTCTGTAATCCATAATAATGCTTTCTCCAGTGATAGTCTATCTCCTGTTGTTTTCTCACATCAAAATCCATCCACATTTTAGTTCAGAGCTGTTTTGGGCTGTTTACACCTTTTAGACAGTGCTTGATCTGTGCATATTTCTCTCCTGATTCAGACGATTCACTGGAGAAAGCAATATTATGGACAGAGGAGCCTGAATTTTAGCCTGAAGCGACAGTTTGAAGTTAAAAACATCTTATTGATGGATTTGTTTCTTACAAACATACAGTTTTTTTTGCTTCAAAAGACATTAATTGATGGACTGGAGTGGTGTGGATTACTTGTGGATTATTGAGATGTTTTTATCAGCTGTTTGGACTCTCAAACTGATGGCACCCATTCGCTGCAGAGGATCAATTGGTAAGCAAGTTATGCAATGCTACATTTCTCCATATCTGTTCTGGTGAAGAAACAAACTTATCTACATCATGGATGGTCTGAGGGTGAGTACATTCAGGGAAAAAATGACACATTTCATCTTAAAGGGGTCATATGCTTGAAAGGTCTTTTTTATGGTCACGTTGCTAAAAAGAACATTTTGTGTATTTGGTGTATTGCAATGTGTTTACGTGGTTTAAGGTAAAAAAAAAAACACATTATTTTCCACATACCGTACATTATTGTTGCTCCTCTTTGCCCGAGGTTTCTGAAATGCATTGGTTTTTACAAAGCTTATCGTTCTGAAAAGCACGGTGCGGTCTGATTGGCCAGCTATCCAGTGCGTTGTGATTGACCGCGTTGACTGATTGTGATACCTCAAGCGTGTGACGGAAATGTTACACCTCTTAACATATTTTAACACATATTTTTCCCGGTGTGACGAGACAAAGACAATAAAACCCATTATAAACAAGGCATTTGTTGCATTCAGTGGGGACATAATTACTGATTATAATGACTTATACAATACTATGTAAACATAAAACCATGTCTGAATTTGTGATCGTAGAAACGACAAACAAACGCTACTCTACACTGCTCAAAACTCGTGTTTGAATAGTCAGTAGCAAATTCGTTAATTATGAAAACATACTTACAGGCTGTGAGTCACAGGGCTCTACAGTGCAACCATAACGCGACTGAAAACCAAACCAATCAGCAAATTGGTGTTTGCGCTGAGGGGAGCTTCAAAGGTTTCTACGTGATTTGCAGTGTAATGTATCACAGACATATCTGACGAATCCATTCATAAACAAAGAGCAGAGTAGAGAGAGTGTAAATAAGAGATTTATTTTGTACTGTAGAGAACGTGGATTATAATGGAACTTTGTGAGATTGCGATGAACTGAGACAGCTTTTAATGATTTTTAAGGAAGTTTGTAAATGAGATATTGATTTAATACCAGTTAAATAAACAAGAAGTTAATATTAAGTGACTTACATTGTCTGACTGTAACACTATGCCTGATTTGCTCTATTTTGTAGACAAAAATAGTTTGAAACTAGGCACAGCTGAGCCGTTGCACATCTACATTCAAACACGGGTGTTTTATGAATGAATGTGCATTTTTAAACGAATCTAGTGAGTCAATGATTCAATGTTCCGTTCGTAAAGACAGTCATTTGCTTTATCTCTGGATGAATCAGCCATTTAAACGAATCAAATGAATGATTCAGTAATGAAATCAGTGACTTGCTGCCACCTACTGGCAGTTTCAGTTTCATTTTTAACGTATCTTTTCAGTTATTTAAATCACTTAGTAGTTCTATATTCAAAATTTTATATTTAAAACATTAATCTCAACATGAATTTATGAATTTGATTGCACGCATGCCACCTCTGAGCCTCATTAAACATGAAAATACACCTACAAGCCACTTTCGTGTTCTTCTGTGCCACCTCTGTAGTACAAATTAATTTTGTTAATACTGATTTCATTTGATTGGTAACTTGTTCTTATAATTAGAAATTACAGCACAAGTGCTCCTAAAAAGAAAAGTAAGCATAAAGCCCCAAGTCAGAAGCGCCAGACTGTCCTTGCAAAGTTGGAAGGACAGCAAACTCTCCCAGGTTCAAGAAACAGTCCTCTGTAAAATGCACTGCACACACTTGAATATTTGGGTTGTACTGTTCTGGAACAGAGTTTAACTACTGATTTCTAGCTGTGTCCTCTTTTGGAAACCCAGACAAAGTAGTTTTGCTTTCTCAATGAAACACAGTGTCTCCACAACATGGCGGCAGCGGTAACAATGCTACAGTGAGAATAAAAGCTATACCTTATTTCTTTGCGTATACATTTGGGCAGTGTTATGCAGTGATGTAGATTTGCAGGGGCGTGTTTTGCGTCTTTAGGGATCTTATATATGCACTAAAAGCTTGGAACACTCCAAAGACAAAGGAAAACATGAAATTGTATCATAAGACCCCTTTAAACTTGCAATAATTGAAATGCATAGTTTTTTTTTTTTTAAGATCACATGCATATGGGGATCATTTATTCAAATAGCTTCTTCAAGTCAAGCTCAGTCCAAAAAAAACAACAACAACATTTCTTTATTATTTACTTTATTATTTTTCAGGTTTCATTGACTTCATCGTTGTTCCTACGTTTACGGTTCTGACGGACATGACCGAGAAGATCGTCACACCGCTTATCGAAGAGGCCACAAGTTCAGGCCTGGCTGGTTTCCGCAGGTCTGGAAGTCTGACTTGCGTCTTTTGCTTTTTTGGTACAGGAATAGAGATAATGAATGGACATGAGACAGACAAATTAGCGTTCAGGTCATCGTAATAGTGCCTTGTGGCAAAGCTTGTTTTTTTATCGAAACCAAATTCACTGATGCTGTTGCAGTCATGACTCCAAATCCAATTGAGTCCTGCTCAGATACCTCATTTTTATCATTTAGAGAAAAAAGAGCAAATGTGACTAAATGTGCTGCTGTTTCTTACCCTTGTAACTCCGTAAAAAGTGATCCATAAGTGCAGACAAAAGTCAGCGAGATTTCACCTTAACACTGTTCGTTTGCAAGTTTCTTTGGATTTTTTAAGTAGGAGTTGAATTGCTGCTGCTGACTGAGCATTAGTGCATCATCTTCTGCATATAAAAGACTGAATTATATCCTTGCCATTTAGAACATACAGTAAACTAAAACAAATGAAAGGTTCACAGAAAGGACACAAAGCAGCTGCGGCATATTAATGATCAACAGAGCAGGAAAACAGCAGAAGCGTGTGGATAGATGGGGTATTAAATGAAATTTAGGTGGATGTGGAGATGTCACGGAAGCTTACTGGATGTGATGTGATTGTTGCCGATGCATTTGTAATGTGATTTGTGATGAGTTAACAGTTCTTCTGTCCCCGTCATCTCAAACAGCATTACTGCGGGAGATGCAAAGCGGAGCAGTGTGAACAGCTCTGGTTCTGATAGCAGTGGGTCTCAAAACTGCTCGCTGCTCACTGTGGACCTGAAGAACTTCAAGGCCATCTGGAACGAGGAGGTTTCACTGAACAGAGAGCGATGGAAGACGCAGGCAGCAAAAGGTGTGAAAAGATGTTCCCTGCAAGAATGCATATGTTATATATTAGTGGTGTAAAGGTACGCAGATGTCACGGTTCGGTACGTACCTCGGTTCGAGGGTCACGGTTCGATGCGATTTCGGTACAACAGAAAAAAAAAACATATATACTATGCTAGGATTTTTTTTTCATTTATTTTAAACAGACAGTAGTACAACTTATAATTTTTTCCACCTACATGTGAAAATACTAAATATATCAAATTAAAGTCATATAAAAAAATCTGCAGTAACACGAAACATGAAACATATCAGTTCCAGACTTCTAGCATTGCTAACTTGACAGCGCAGTTGGTACTTTATCAAACTAAAACAAACCAAACGAACCAAACATCAGCGCGCCCGCCTCACTGTGTCACCGTTAGAACGTGACTGTAGTACAAGTCTGTAATTTACATAAATAATAGTTTAGCATTTGGATGCATCGCAATATGGAAATATTATGGAATATTTGGATTTGTGCCGAATGAGAGAGGTAGGATACAGGAAAGTTCCATTTCGCACAGTTGAGTGTGCAAGCCTTTAAAGTATATTACAGTATATCTCCTTTGTCAGTGAGAGACACGTTCAGAATCAGCACATGGTCACTGTCTAGTGGGCTTTGTTTTCAAGTGCGCAACTCCTGGCATTAGCTGTTCTTCTGCCCGCGGTTATCCAACAGAGTTGCTTTACTGCGGGCGCAGTAGACATTTATAATGTTACAGAAGATTTATTTTAAATAAATGCTGTTCTTTTATACTTTCTATACATCAAAGTATCCTGAAAACAAATGTAGTTTCCACAAAATATTAATAAGCACAGCTTATTTATTATCAACATTGATAATGTTCCAAAATGTTTGGAAAACTGGAGTAGTGAAGCTGAAAATTCAGCCTTGCACCATAGAAATAAATTATATTTTAAAATATATATAAATGGAAAACAGTTATTTTAATTTGTAGTAGAATTTTTACAGTATTGTTTAAAGTGCTTTAAGTAATTGAATATGACTTGAAATTTAAGGCATGGAAACCCCTTGAAAATATTAATATTCCTGAAAAGGTATTGGAAAAGTGCTTGAATTATTGAAAGACAGTGTATCTAAGAAGTAAGTGCTTAATTTTGTCAATAAAGCACATATCTTTTCACGCAAAATTCAAAAAACATCATACCTTTTTCGCTTATTTCAGTTGATGTCAGAAAACAATTGAGCCTATCCAGTAGTAGTACTGACAGTGTCGTGTAAACATGGCTGAAGACGTGAAAAGAGCAACCGATAAAGCGAATCAATTCATTCCTTTACACTGGAACTGCTCCGATTGATTACAACTCGTGATTTGAGCATTCATTTCAAGCGATTCACTAGCAAAAACCAGATCAAATTTACAGAGCCATTCTTTTTTCGAATTTCGTTTTTCGAATTTTTCGCTTTTTTCATTCTTTTTTCCTGATTCAGATCAGGACTTCAGTGCGGGTTCGCGAATCATTTGTTTCAGATCAGGATTTTGGAGCGATCTTTTTTTTTTCAGATTTTTTTTTTTTTTTTTACAGTAGAAATTATTAAACCATTAAGGCAGTGCAGTTATAAAAACAATACAAAGAAAAAAGTATTCACAAATACAAATACAAAATTAAATACTTTTTTATTAGTATATTTTTCTTTCTTTTTTTTAAGAATTCGAAGAAATCAAAAAAGTAGTGCTTGAAAGGTCCTTGAAAGTCCTGGAATTTCATTTTACAGTATCTGTACAAACCCTGGAAGAGACATCTTTCAACAACAAAAAATCTTGCTGAAGTAAACTTTTGAACAGTAGTGTAATAAATGTTTCTCATGATCTGAACAACTTTTTAATATGAAGGCTTCTTTTTGAAATTGACAAATATTAACTTTGCCTATGCATAATTTAATTTTAAAAAAGTTTGAATAAAGTTGGATTAAACAGAAAAACAAATATTAAGATTCCATGATGCATGTAAACTCCTTCACACCCAGGATCCACCTTGTGAATTCAGGTATGAATATATTGCGATCAGACGCACAAATTGAAGTGTAGGAGTTATTTCATAGTTTGATGACTTGAAACGGGGGGAAATAATACTGAATTGTAGAGTACATTCAAACTTTTGAAGCATTTTGCACATTTTATGCATTTTGAGTAAGTGAATACCGAATAATGCACCTCTCGCTGTGTCTCCTATCAGAGACGGAGGAAAAGGCCAATCGAGAGCAGGAGGAACAGCAGGAGGCAAAGGTGGAAAACCAGGACCACAAAAAAGACCCAGAGCTGTCGGGACCAAAGAAAGACAGGGTGGGAGAGGACGACCCGGAGCCAGGGGGGGTAAACGGACCCCCGGAAGAAAGTCCACATGACAAATCAAAGAAGGAAGAGGCACATCAGAAAGTACAGAACGGTATTGTTTGAATAGTATGATTGTTACAGTCAACTCAGCTGATGTTGCTCAAGAGTAATTTTTAGTAATGACTGCCCTCTGGTGGATAATCAGAGGAGTTTGATCTACCTTCCTACCTATGAATGATATTCCAAATGAGTGTTTTCAATAGTGCTACAGTGTCCTTGTGTGATGATTGTTCTTCTGTCTGTTCCGCTCTAATAATCTAATGTCTGTAAACAGGAGAAGTGTCTGAAGAAGCAGAATCACCAGCAGATGAAGATACAAGAACACTCAATGGTAAACCTACACGTTTATTCTGCAAAGAAAACTTCTGTTGCTTTACATACTGTAACTTGCAGTGACACCAACAATATATTTAGACACTTAATGTCTTAAAGGATTAGTTCACTCCTGAATTACTATTCACCCCCACGTCTTCAGTCAAAAAGACATGAAGGTTTTTAAGGAAAACGTTCCTGGATTTTTCTCCATATAGTGGACTTTAATGGGAGTCAACAAGGTGAAGGTCCAAATTGCAGTTTCAGTGCAGCTTCAAATGGCTCTACACGATCCCAGCTGAGGAAAAAGGGCCTTATCTAGCAAAATGTTGTCATTTTCTAAAAAAATAAAAATGTATATACTTTTTAACCACAAATGCTCATCTTGCACGATGCGCATGCATGTCTTCACACTTTTGACGTTGGAAAGGTCATGTGTGGTTAGTTCTCCATCTGTGTACTTCAGTTCAAAAGGTAGGGTAGTTGTAGTGTTTTGCAGTGCAACTTCAAAATAACATTGTTGTCTTACCTAGTTTTGTAAGGGAATTTAGCTTTCTATGCATGTTCGCTTTGTAAACACTGGGTCGGTACTACTGCCTACCTCACACGTGCATAATGCATGAGGTCGAGCTAGTGCAAGACGAGCATTTGTGGTTGTAAAGCATATAAATTAGATTTATTTATTTATATTTTTTTTTAGAAAATGACTGTTTTGCTAGATAAGACCCTTATTCCTCAGCTGGAATTGTGTAGAGTCCTTTGAAGCTGCATTGAAACTGCAATTTGGACCTTCAGCTCATTGATCCCCATTGTAGTCCACTATATAGAGAAAAATCCTGGAATGTTTTCATCAAAAACCCTAATTTCTTTTCGACTAAAGAAACAAAGACATGGATGAATCTTGGATGACATGGGGGTGAGTAAATTATTAGGAAATGTTCATTCTGGAAGTACACTTCTGTAATGCATTGTGTAATGAAATGTCAAAACAGGTGGCTTTTTTTTTTTAAAGAAAGATAGGAAAACATTTCACAAAAATAAGCTTGTTTAAAGATGCACTACAATTTGGGGGCTAGTAAAATATATATATATATATATATTTAAAGAAAAATACTTTTATTTAGCAAATATGCATTTAAGTGACAGTAAAGACATTTGCAATTTTATGTAAATGCTGTTCAACTTCATATTGTTTTCTTTATTTACCACAAAAGCAGTCATAAGGGTCAATTTTTTAAATTGAGATTTATACATCATCTGAATAAATAATAAGCTTTCCGTTTTTTTTTTTTTTAAATGTTATTTTGTATTTAGTATATGACAACATTTAGCCGAGATAAAACTGTTTGAATATCTAGAATCTGACGGTGCAGTAAATCAAAATATTGAGAAAATCACCTTTAAAGTTGTCCAAATAAAGTTCTTTGCATATTACTAATCAAAAAAAAGTTTCGATATATTTACGTTAGGAAATTTACAAAATATGTTCATGGAACATGATCTTTACTTAATATCCTAATGATTTTTGCCATAAAAGAAAAAATGAGTCATTTTGATTCATGCAGTGTATTTTTGGCCACTGCTACAAATATACCCGTGCTACTTAAGACTGGTTTTGTGGTCCAGGGTCACATATTGTTACTGTTTTCAACTTTATATTCATTTGTGTTTGTTTGTGGTTAGCTGATCATGGTTGTAGTTAACATGATGCGTTTCTTCTGTTAGGACACTTGTGAGAATTATTGGAGAATTTTTGGATTCATGCGTCCACTAAAAACCACCAAAACAGCAATTTTGACATTTAACAAAAGGCATTGAGATTTAAAAAAAAATGAAGAAAAGCAACATTAGTGCAAGAGCAATCGAGACATGCAGATATAGATACTTGATGTTATGTATATCTATCTAATTACGATGACACTCAGTGTGACTGTTTTTTGCTTTTTTAATGTCTGATGCTATCTTCTGCTGATCCACATGTCCTCAATCTGCTTTTAACAGAAACTGCAACAGCCTAGAGTGACTTCCAGTGGCGTCTTGTGGTCCGATGTCGGACAAAGCAGTGAACTTGCGGTTAGGAGAACGCTCTGTTCTGAAGGTCCACGGCGCCCTCTAGAGGACATGGCTAATGCTTGCATCACTTTGTGTTCGGCCTCTATCCCCTCCAAAGCTGCCATTATTTCCAGACTTTCATAAGACTGATCTCTGAATGATGAAGGACGTAACGGATGAGAGACAACAGCTGCTTTTGTCTGGTCTGTTTTATTCACAGAAGCAGAACTCATTTCCTTCCCAAACCTTTAGAGCGCAATGGGTGCATCCACTTAGAAAAGCATGCAGTAGCTAAAAGGATGCCATCGAACGTAAGGATTCTTACTAAAACCTCCATTTCAAATGCTTTCTATGTTTTTCTGCATTTGAGCAGCCTTGCAGTCGGACGACTTGGTATGTGTGTAAAGCTCAAACTG
>JAHKKF010491796.1:0-15146 GCA_019740295.1 Labeo calbasu
TCTCCTCTCTATTTGCCCCACAAAGTCATGCAAGACCAAATGTGTTTCAGCGATAATGTTGTTGTGTGCATTTCAGAGCCAGTGCCTGAACCTACAGTTTTGGTTGAATGTGTAGAAAAAGGAGTAAATCTGACTTGTAGTGCAGTGAACAATGAGTCAGTGGTTGTGTCCTGGATGAAAAATGGCATGAAGGCTAATGTGACACTTGCCGTTTTACACGTCAGCTCATCTGAGCTCAAATTTGGAGACAATTTCTCATGCACAGTCAGCAACAGGATAAGCCAGAAGGCAGCAAAAAACGTTCAGCCAGTGTGTCCTGACAAAGGTGGAAATGAAAATACAAATGGTATTTGTCTATTTCCTTTAACAAAGTTCCTTATGACTATGTTTCGACCACAGAATAGCCACTGATGAATTTCATCATCACAAAGTTCGTTTTTTATTAACCTTACATGTTTGTCAAATTAAACGATACACACATATTACATAAAATTCTGTAATTACTGATCTGTCATGTTCTAATCTTGCATTTCATGAAATTATAAATGCTGATCATAATGCATCATTATTGACAATTTACTCTGCTTGTATTTTATCCTTAGATGTATCTAAAAAGATATTTCTAGGCTTGGATTTGTGGTTGATGCTGGTGATCCTGACAGGGGGAGGAAGTTTCCTCCTCATGCTCTTCATTATCTATCTAGTCTGTGTCTGCCGAGGCCTCAGACAAAACAAGAGAAAGACGAAAGGTACATTTCCAGTTAACTATTATCAAAAGCATTTGTCAGATGCTGTTTTTGCATTCAATCTTGAGAATTTTTAGGAGTGACTGAGATTTTTAGCTGTGGCTGAGATAATCATGGGTGTGTTTCTCAATGACACATTAAAATAGAGGAAGCAAAACTGCTATAATATCTTAATATTGTCAAATTGTTTATTAACAACAATCAATCATTTAAAACAAATTCACATTCCACTGTATCTCTCTTTTGTTCAGGGGAAGAACAGCATCAACTTGTCTTTTTAATGCCAGATTACATAAATCAGCCTGATGACCAGCAAAAGCCACCATCTACTTTTGGATAATTACAATTACAATAAACTAAGCTTAACTTTAACAGAAAACATTCTGCATTTTTACAGTTTCTAAAAACATTTCTTATTGGATTTTCTCCTGGTGCCCCCTACTGGTCATGGATTTATGTGCACTGCATAAACCACATTATCCCTGCTAGATTTTCCAATGCTTCACATTGATCTGCACGTTTGAACCGCTGTTTGTTAGTAATAATTACCGGAGGATATGAAAACATACGCAGTGACTATTTCTTTGAGTTTCCTCTATTCACATGTTCCACTGAGCTAATTTGGGAACCTAATTGTGGGTGACAAAATGAATTTGATAGTGTTAACCTGGTCAGAAAATGCAGAGTAAACATAATTTATTTATTTTTTTTATATTTGTTTTATTTCAAAAGATTTGTTGTAAAAATTAGCTGTTGTAAAATAAATATGATTTGTGCATGATTTGTGTTGCTAGTTTGTGTTAATATGTGAAATATGCCTATCTATGGTCCATCCATCCTCTGTAGTGTCACGAGAGGACTGTTGTCAGTCCCAACAACTCAGGACCAAGGTGAGGAGACACTCTGAATGTATCAATTGTAATATGTCTCCAAACTTCTGAATACTCTGTTAGTACACTAAATTACTGGCAGTGTAGTGACACTCACCCCCACACTCTCCCAGAGAACCACATACAGGAAACTGTACCGCTGTGAGCTTGTCATCTTGTCATCTTGTCATCAGAACAACTCATACATTTTCAGAAATGAAAAAGCTGCAAAACTGGACATTAACTCTCCTTGTCAGTTTAATGTTCATGTTCTCCACTGGTAAGTTGTTCTTATGTTATAAACAAATGATCTTCTTTAGTCAGTTACAGCGCCTTACGAAACCATTTAAAGCCCTTCATTTTTTCATGTTTTGTTATGTTGTTGCCTTATGTTAAATTGCTTTAAATTACTTTTTCCCCCATATCAATCTAAAGGCTTGTCTTACTTAGAATTTTTGTCTTGATTCTAGTCAAAATATGTAAAAATTCTTAAATTAAGATGCATTTACTAGATAAGCAAAACAACATTAGATATTTAGTCTTGTTTCCAGGGGTAAAAAAAACTAAATCAAGTAAATTTTGCTTAAAACAAGACTAAATAGCTAATGTTATTTTGCTTATCTAGTAAATGCATCTTGATTTAAAAATGTTTAGATATTTTGACTAGAAACAAGACAAATATTAAGTAAGATAAGCCTTTTTTTGTAGTGCTCCACACACCATAATGGCAAAGCAAAAAAACAGGTTTTTAACATCTTTGCAAATGTATTGAGAATAAAAAACTTAGATTATTTCATTGCATAAGTATCCATACCCTTATGTGGGACAGTTGAAATTTAGCTCAGGAGAATTCATTTTGCTTGTAGATGTTACTATATACTTTGAGTGAAGTTAACCTGTGTACGATTTAGAAAGGCACATCTTAATAGAGGGGCTAACAGCTAAAAATACATATCAGAGAAAAACTGCTTGTTGAGTTTAAAAACAGGATTTTTTGCAAGTGTAACGGAGGCCAGCTGGTAGGTTAGTGCGCCCACCTTTTATACCGGAGACCCGGGTTCAAGCCCCATTCGGGGCGGATGCGAGTAGGACCTAAGGGGTTCACAAGCTACAGATCTGTGGAAGAGTTCAGAATAAAAAATGCTGCATTAAAGGTTCACAGAAGCATGTCTTCATTACCCTTAATGGAAGAAGTTTGAATCAACCAGGACTCTTCCTAGAGCTGGCCTCTTGGCCAAACTGAGCAAACGATGGAGAAGGATTTTGGTTAGAGTGCTGGCCAAAAAACCTGATGGTCACTCTAGTTGAGCTTCATGATCATATGTGCAGATATGAGTTATCTACAGAAGAACAAACATCACTGCAACACTCCACCGATCTGGACTTTATGGTGGTGTGACCAGACTTAATCCTCTCCTCAGTGAAGACACATGAAAACACACTTGTAATTTGCAAAAAAACAAAACAAAACAAAACAACAACAACAACAAAAAAACAAAGGACACCTAAAGGACTCTTAGGTCTGATGAACCTCAATTCCAAGCATCATGTTTGGAGGAAACCAAGCACTGCTCATCACCTGCAAATTACCATCCCAAAAGTAAAATGTAGTGGTAGCAGCCTCATGCTGTCCAGAGCATTCAGAACCTCAGACTGGGCAGAAGGTTCACCTTCCAACAGGACAATGACCCTAAGCACACAGCAAGAGTGACTTATAGACAACTCAGTGAATATCCTTGAGTTGCCCAGCCTGTGCTTGAACACAATCAAATATTTCTGGAGAAACCTGAAAATGTACATCTGGCCCATCCAAGCTGACAGAGCTTGACAGGTGAAGAGGTGAGGAGAAAATGGCAGAAAACCGCCAAACGCATGCAAAGCTTGTCGTATTATACCCCCAAAAAAGTACTGAGTTAAGGGTATGAATATTTATGCAATGTACTTATTTTAGTTTCTGTTCAATTCTGTTTTTGCTTTGACATTATGGTGTACAGAGTGTAGGTTGATGTGATGTTCTAGTCCTAGAGCTTTAAAGTTACAACCACTAAACTCAGCCCAGACCTCGAGACTGTTCTTGACCTACTTTCGAACTATAAAACTGTTTCAAACTTTAAGATTTTACAACTACTACAAACATTCAGGCTAGGATTTCTCAAGCCAAACTAAAGTTTAGTTTTTTTTTTAACATTGATAATAATAAGGACCATTATTAAAGGAGAACTCCACTTCCAGAACAACAATTTACAAATAATTTATTCATCCCCTTGTCATCCAAGATGTTCATGTCTTTCTGTCTTCAGTCGTAAAAAAAATATGGTTTTTGAGGAAAGCATTTCAGGATTTTTCTCAATATAATGGACTTCATTGGTTCCCCCCATTTTTGCTCTAAACAATCCCAGCCGAGGACGAAGGGTCTTATCTAGCGAAACTATTTTTTTGAAAAATAAAAAAATGTATACTTTTTAAGTACAAAAGGTCGTGTAGCACTTGCTCTGGGATGCGTGTCCATGATTCTACGTACTATTGAATTACGTCGAAAGGTCATGCAGAACGTAGGCGGAACTACAGACCCAGTGTTTACAAAGTGAACGCGCAAAGAGTAAGAAAGTGCAAGTAAGTCAAATGCTGTTTACAAACAAAAAGTTACAACAATGTCGGACGATTCTGAAGTTGTAGGAGAAAATGAGATGGAGTTTTTCCGGCATACTCTAAATTTTTTGAGCCGGAGTACACAGACGATGAACTTAGGTGTGATTCGTAGTGTCATGGATGCGCATCCAAGAGCTAGCGTTACACAAGCTTTTGTGCTTAAAAAGTATACAAATTTTTCGAAAAACCGGCAGATCGTTTCTTCCTCGGCTGGGATCGTTTAGAGCCCTTTGAAACTGCATTTAAACTGCATTTAGGAAGTTAAAAATCGGGGCACCCATGAAGAAAAATCCTGAAATTCTTTCCTCAAAACCCATAACTTCTTTACGACTGAAGACAGAAAGACATGAACATTTGATGATAGTGGGGTGAGTAAATAATTTGTAAATTGCTGTTCTGGAAGTGGAGTTCTCTTTTAATAACTGAATACCAATAAAAAATTATAATTACTAAGCAACCAAATTATATTACAGTGATTTCTGAAGGATTATGTGACATTAGATTAATGGCTGCTGACAATTCAGCTTGATGTTGATGATTTTGCTCTGCAAGAAAAATTTTGTACATGCAAGCACAAAAGACATTATTAATTTGTGGTTGTGAGACAAGCTTCAGTAAACACCATTACTTTTCTCAAACCATTATTTTTATTTTTCTCAACCATAGTCAGCCTCAAGAAACACACAACTGATAAATAAATTATATGTTAAATGTACACTTTGTATTCATGAAATAGATTTGGGTCTCACATTATGAAGGTTTATGACCATTTAAAAAACAATTTGAAGTTTGAAGTAAACCAAAGCATGAGTCGCACTGAGGTTTCCTGCATGTGGTAAATATAATTATCATGAACTACATCATTCTGCCAAGAATCTGTGAACGGCTTGATCTGAGAAAGTGGTTATTATTTATGGGGATTCTTAAAAGCACTGGGTGAATTTTTATCATTATAGGGTGGTTGTGTACACACACTGCCAACACACATTTCAGTTCAAATAACATGTAAAAGTGAATTTTGCATCCAATGAACGCTTTAAATATTTGTGTGTAACATCAGATCCACTGCAGGGGAGTCAAAATTGAGAACCCATAAATGAAACTAGTGGGTTACGACAACAAAGCTAAACGAGAACAAAGGATATTTATGGGCTATATATGCACTCATAAGGACTAATGACTAACAAGATACACCTAAAAGTAATCAATACAATGAACCAATGGCAAGACAGAACTCAGAACCACCTGACAAGACAAACCAATGCAAACCAAAGAATATAGGTGTGTTTGACTTTATGCAGCACTGCACAAACCGATCGGCGGCTGACTGGAAGCAGTGCATGGCGGTTAGAAATTTTAGCCGACTTGAGACAGCGCTGACACCACATCACTGTGACATATGGCATCAAAGTGCTGCGAGAGCGATTCGAGAGCAGCTGATTCTGCCGGCTGCAGGAGCTCTGATGATAACACAGCTGTTACACGAATGGCCAAATTCACCACATGACAATGATGACGTGTTTCGTGTTTATTATGACACGGTCAGTTATATTTAGTTGTGCTTATCAAAACACTGATAAAAACATATAGGTAGACCTACTTTATTGGTATTTAAATAGTATAGACTTATGTTGAACTTTATTCTTGGACAGGCACTATATTAAGCAATAGCCTACTTTATCTGTTTCTTCTTGAAAACGTCTCTGAAACATCTGTGTATTTGACAAATATTGCATTTAATTCACTTTATCTGTTATAAAGCATGTAAGCAAGTGTCAGACCTCTGGCAAGTCTCTGGCAACTCTCGCTGATCGGTCTACACAGCGCCACATGAAGTCAAACGCACCTTAACACATGAAGCAAAGGAAGCAACATGACAAGATGAGGGACACAGGGAATCACATGATTTCCCATGGGTGGCTCCCAACACCCAAACAAAACACCCTAAAAGATCAGGACTGTGGTAGAGTGGAGGACGGATGGAGGGCCAGGCCTGTGAAGCAGAAGAGGGCATGGCACATGACATGATGGTAGTACTGGGTGGTGAAGCAGTGGTAGGCCTGGGCTATGGAGCAGTGGCTGATGCTGTCAAGTCGGGAGGAAGAGCTATGGAAGTGTATGTGGCTCAGATACACCAAATGGTGATAGCTATTACAAAATATGCAGCTGACAACAGAAAGACACTTGGGTCCACAACGGACATGGCTGGTAAGTTGGACCAAGGTCTACATCTGCGAGAGCCTGGGACATATAAACCCCCCTAAAACCTTGAGGAAACTTGAGTGACCATGATGTGAGGAGATTCTGGTAGATGACCATGATGTAACCAGTCATTTATGCACTGCTAAATACAGCATCTGTATACACGAATAAGGTATACCATAAGCCAGGGGTGCCCAACCCTGTTCCTGGAGATCCTGCAGAGTTTAGTTCCAACCTTGATCAAACACACCTGTTTGTAGTTATCAAGTGCTCCTTCAGATCCTAATGAGTTGATCTCCAGGAACAGGGTTGAGCACCTCTGCCATAAGCCAATACTATTAAGCAATATAACAAATAATGGCAATGAATGGTGTGGTCTATTCTTTATTTTTATTTATTTATTTTGCAGTTTTATTATGATAGACATGACACAATATAACGCTACCCTGTTGAAAAAGCAGCATATGCTGGTTAGGTATGTTTTGAAGCATGGTTGCTGGTTTAAGCTGGTCCTTAGCTGGTCTAAGCTAGTCATGTGCTGGTCACAAGCTTGTTTAAGCTGGTCTTAAGCTGGGTCTGAGCACAAGCTCAGGACCAGCACATGACCAGCTAAGGGCTAGCTTAAAACAGCTCATGACCATGATTTTTGAAGCATGGCTGCTGGTTTGAGCTTTTTTAAACTAGTCCTTAGAGCTAAGGACCAGTTTAAACCAGCTCAAACCAGCACCCATGCTTCAAAAATACCTAACCAGCATATGTTTTTTTTTCTTCTTCTCAACAGGGTAGGGTTAAAGGGTTAGTTCACCCAAAAATGAAAATTAGCTCATTATTTTCTCACCCTCCGGGCATCCCTGGAGGCCAGTAACTGAGGGAGACATGGAAGGCCTCCAGGGTGGATCAGGGAGCTCGGGGAGCCATGGTGGAGCAGACAGTTCAAGAGGACATATTGGGTCAGGGAGCTCGGGGGGCCATGGAGGAGCAGAAAGTTCAAGGAGCCATGGTGGATCAGGCAGTCCAGAAAGCCATGGTGGAGCAGGTAGTTCAGGGAGCCATGGTGGAGCCGCTATGGCCACGGACATATGGCTGGAGCACCCACATGCTTTCACAATGACTTAGATCAAGGACATAATTTATAAAATCTATGCTATGGGTCTGTGGCAATCGTCAGGAGTCAAGAAACAAAACAAACAATCATCATTTAGTCCATCCAAAGGAAGCATTAATAATTGAATAGCTCCAGCTCACCAGATGTAAAACGCTCAGAAATTCCTCCACGTACTGGTCCAAAGGTCTTCCCTCCTGTTGGAAGTCTAGAAGGAAGATCTCAGCCCAGTTCATTTTTTATAGGTCCACTGTTCTGTCAGGGTATCCTGGAGCAAGGGATAGTGAAGACGAGGAGATTTTCGGAATACAATATATTTTAATGAATTAATCTAACGGGAAAATAACAAAGGAACTCAGGCTGACATGTATAACAGTGGACACCAGAAACAGGAAAACACAGGGCTTAAGTAATAGGGAGGAAACGATGATAATTAATACAACACAGGTGTAGGGAATCTAATCAACTGAACAAGAACAGGAAACATAACCATATAAGGAAACATGAACTAAGGCTGGGGCAAAGACACAGAAACAAAGTCCAAAACCCTGACAATCAATGTGTTTTTGTAAGAATAATATCCATATTTAAACATAAAAATTACTTTAATCTAGCTTGCGCCAACTGGTCGTACAACGGAAGCAGCTCCGGATCGATGACATGTGACGTCAATGTTGCGCATGCAGCACTCAGAAATGATGAACAGGCACACACCAAGGAGAAACTAAATCAAAACAAAGATCATCAGGACCTCAATTTACGTCCCTAGCATGACACGAGTCCCCATGAGTGTGTGTGTATTCAGGTTTAAGTCCTCACCAGGATATATAAATCACCCTCCTTCACTTTTGTCCTTGGATTTCTTCTTGGGCTCACTGTTGGTCTACATACAACATATTAACCCTCCTGGAGCTCCCTGAGCTTTCCACTGACCTGTCCATTTACTCTGCTATCTTAGTAGTAAGTACAAGTGGATATCGCAACATATGCATTGTCTCACATTGAATCTATAAGGATTACACAATTTCTTGTGATTTTGCCTCTCTTCACATCTCCTCCAGATGGCAGCATTGGACTGAGACAGTAAAAGCATGTCAAGTTCCATTGAACTGGTTTTGGGAACCCAATTGTGAGTGACAAAATTAATTTGATGAAAATAACCTGGCCAGAAAATTTACAGTAAACATATTTTTCAATTACTTTTTATATCAAAATATGTGCAATAATTGCAAAATAAATTCATTGATTATAGACCATCTCAAGACCAAGGCAGGGGACGGGTATCTAGTCCTAGGCATTGCAATATGTTATATTATTAAAGGATTTCTCTTATTCATTCATTGTGCATCAGAATCGTTGTGCTTTTATGCTGTGTTTTGTGAACTTGTGTTTACGTAGGTGTACCACATAAAGTAAAATGCATAATAAATCTGCATAATAAATATATTAAAATATAGACATAGCCTGCTTTTCAGTATTGTTAAATAAAGGTGTTTTATTTAATTAACACTTAAAATATATATATATATATATATATATATATATATATATATATATATATGGAAATATTTGTAATAATCTTATTATAATTAAAGAATAAATTGATAAATAAATGGAATCTACCCAAACCTCAGAATACCCTGTTAGTATAATGAATTACTGGCAGTGTAGTGACACTCACCCCCACACACTCCCAGAGAACCACATACAGGAAACTGTACCACTGTGAGTTTGTCATCTTAAAGCAGAACAACTCACTCAGAAATCTGCGTGAAAATGCTGCAAAACTTGACATTAACTCTCCTCATCAATTTAATCTTCATGTTCTCCACTGGTAGGTTGTTGTTAAATTATATATATTTTCTTTAACGTGATTGTATCTGATTATAGACAAATGTTTTTCTTAGTCAATTATTAGTAAACCAAATAAAAAATCTTTTGGATGTTTTTTGGTGAAATTTGTGTTTCATTTATCAGTCGTCAAAGATGTGTTACAGAAACCTAAACCTTTTTTTTTTTTTTTTTGCTTACAAGTAGAAATCAAGGTTTTCATATGAGTCATTTATTCATTCAGTCATATATTTAATGAAAGACTGATTCCTTTGAGTAAAACCATTTTAATACATAACAGTCTTTTCCCCACAACTGTGTTAAATCAAATCATGTCAGCAGTATAGAAAGGTCAAGATGACTGTGTGCTTGGTATGCAACACACAGTAGCATTTTCTCACTGTACTAGAAATACGTTGGCTCAAATGTTTTATATGACTTTATTTTTTAGGTAAATTTGTATCTTCATGCATATACAAAGAGGTGGGTGATGAAGTTGTGATTCCTTTTGGTGGAGACAATTTAGAAACGTACAACGAACTGAGATGGACACATAATACAAAGAGAGTTTATTTTAAAAAAGGCTCACAAATTAAGCAGAGTGAGCTCAACGTTGATCAACATGGATCCCTGATACTGGAGAATATACAGAAAAACACAACTGGGGAGTACACGGGCATCGCCTATGATAAAAATGGAGGCTTAATAAAGACAGCTGTACAAAAGCTCTGTGTGCAAGGTACATCCTAGCTTGTATTCAGCTACTATTCAAACCTGCATTTTGGTCAAATCTCATTTCTCTCCTCTCTATTTACCCCACAAAGTCATGCAAGACCACATGCATTTCAGCAATAAGACATGATGTTGTTGTGTGCATTTCAGAGCCAGTGTCTGAACCTACAGTCATGGTCATGTGTGTAGAAAAAGAAGTACATCTGACTTGTAGTCCAGTGAACAACGATTCAACAGTTGTGTCCTGGATGAAAAATGGAATAAAGGCAAATGCGACAGGTGCCATTTTACACGTCAACTCATCTGAGCTCAAATCTGGAGATAAATTCTCATGCACAGTCAGCAACAATGTAAACGAGAAGTCTGCGAAAGAAGTTAAGCCAGAGTGCTCTGACACAGGTCCAGTATATCAAAATCATTTGTCTTATGTTAAATACTTATATATAATCTCATGCATGACGACATTGGTGTCTATGAATGTCTATGAATCTAATAAATGTTTTATGACCATTTTAAAGGTCATCATGCAACAACTGCCAGTAACGGCAAAGAAAAAGAAGTGGACATCAATAGTGGAAATAAAAATACAAAAGGTAATTGTTTGTTTCTCTAGCTCATGTTTCCTATCGTAGAGTTGCTACTTTTATTGCTTTTATTAATCTTGAATGTTCATCAAATAAAATGATGTGTACATTTGTTATTTGTTATACATTTGATATACATCTGCTTACTGTACATTTACTGTACCATTTATAATGTAGTTTGTGTAGAAATTCAAATCATGTTTTTGCCTCAGTTTACATTTGTTTAAAATGATGATGAAAAACAATGTATTTTGTCCTTTTTTAGATGAGTCTAAGAAATTTTTGGGCGTAGAATTGTGGTTGATGCTGGTGATCCTGACAGGGGGAGGAAGTTTCCTCATACTCTTCATCATCTTTCTAGTCTGTGTCTGCCGCTCCAGACAACGAAACAAGAGGAAGGCAAAAGGTACGTTTCCAGTGGACTATTTTCAGAAACATTTATCATATACTTTTTTTTGCATTCAGACTTTGAACAGATGAGAACATGTATTATTTCACAATGACAAATTAAAACAGAAGAAGCAAAAATGCTAAACTGAATGAAATACTATCTGAATATTCTCTGAACGTTCTTAACATTCTCATCAATTCTCTATCATTCAAAACCATTTTTTTTTCACATTCTCCTCTTGTATCTCTATGTTGTGTAGAGGAAGAAGAGTACCGACTAGCAAATCTAATGCCATACCAAACAAATCAGCCTGATGAGCAGTACATGCAGCAAACCACATCGCAGAGGGTTTCCAAAAGCCAGCGTCCTCTTCCACCCTTACCCATCCCCCATGATCCTTCTTATTACGGACCCACATAAGACAACAACCTAGCCTTCAAGAGACATTGAGACCAATACCAAGAACAATGCTGAATGGAATATTGTTTATTCCATATATAGAATTGATGATATACACTTTTGGTCACAGAGGTTAAGTAATAATTTAATAATAAAAATCAAAATATAAAATAATATATTTTTGTATTGTATGTAAAAGATTTGGATGCATCCTTTAATTTGGTTTTATTTTTACTACTTTGAGCAATTTATAATAATTGTACAGTCATCAATAAAGCAGAACAAATGGAAACCTGGCTTTTTTTTTAAGATTCCACACTTACAGTATATGCTAGACATTTAAGGACTGTTAATTCTTTGCTATTGGATCAAACTCCACTGAACATGTATACACACTACCAGTCAAATGTTTTTGAACAGTAAGATTTTTAATGTTTTTAAAGAATTCTCTTCTGCTCGCAATGCCTGAATTTATTTGATATAAACAGTAATATTGTGAAATATTTTTACTATTTAAAATAACTGCTTACTATTTGAATATATTTCAAAGTTTCCTGTGATCCAAGCTAAATTTTCAGCATAATTACTCCAGTCTTCAGTGTCACATGATCCTTCAGAAATCCTAATATGATGATTTGCTGTTCAAGAAACTTTTATTATTACTATTGTTATTATTATTATTATCAATATTTAAAACAGTTGAGTATGTTTGCTTTAGGATTCAATGATGAACAGAAAGATCCAAAGATCACCATTTATCTGAAATAAAAATATTTTGTAACATTGTACACTATACCATTTAAAAGCATGGAGAAAGAAATTATAGAAATTAATACTTTTATTTATCTTAGATTAGATTATAACTTTATATTCATCAAAGAAACCTGAAAAAGAATTCACTTAATTCTACTATTTAGCATAATAATAATAACAATAATAATAATAATAATAATAATAATAATAATAATAAATGTTTTTGAGCAGGAAATCAGAACATTAGAATGATTTCTGAAGGATGATGTGACTGGAGTAATTATTCTAAACATTCAGCTTTGAAATCACAGGAATAAATTATATTTTAAAATATATTAAAAGAGAAAACAGATTTAAATATTAAAAATTTTTCAGAATTTTACTGTTTTTCTTTACTTTGGATCAAATAAATGTAGGCTTGGTGAGCAGAAGAGACTTCTTTAAAACACACACACGTTTGTTTTTGTGAATTGTGAGGACTTTCCATAGACTTCTATAGATTTTATACTGACCAAACGATATTGTCTATCCCCTAACCCAACCCTAACCCTAAACCTACCCCTTACAGAAAACATGTTTGCATCGTTACACTTTCAGATGAACATCATTTACTATTTTTAATAATTTTTTAACATTGTGGGGACCGCAGGCCGGTCCCCACAATGTCAAAAATTTCAGGTTTTACTCTCCTTGTGGGGACATTTGGTCCCCACAATGTAGCAAAACAAGTACACACACGTACAGATGTTATTTGGTAGTGTATGTTTGACTTTTTGTTTTACCAACTATTTTATTCTCAACAAAAATGTCTAGAACTTTAAGTTAAGTTAAGTTAAGTTAAGTGATTTCGTTGTAAATACTAATCATTTCACTGAAACTAGGTCACTTCCGTTGAGAATATGCAGTTATACATGACGTTTTGTAATTGTGCTCTGCGAGACCACCTTTGTACATGCAAGCACAACAGACTCTTACTTGCACTTTTCCTGTTTTAACTGCTGGTATTTAATTGTGGTTGCAAGACGTGCTCCAAAACAAACCATCACATCAATTTCTCACACAGTCACTTATTCCATTAGAATCATGTCATCTGACTTACTACACATTTACTCTTCAATAGCCTTAAAAACACACAGCTAAACAAAAATTTAAAAAGTTAGCACAGTTATAACGTACATTTTATATTCATAAAACACATTTGGGTCTCACTTAATGAAAATTGTGACCATGAGTCTTTTATTGTAGCTATGCAGCACAATGACTCCCACCGTTCAAATAACAATATAACAGTTAAAGTTAAACCAAAGCATGTGTTGCACTGAGGTTTCACATGTGGTGAATGTAAACGAAATTCTGACATTTGGTTTGAATGTGTGAACGTGTCGTTTTTTGCGTTTCATCTGCCTACGTTATTGTGAAAATTGTATTTTTTGCCATTGTGAGCTCAAAATAACAAGTGAACAATCGACTTAATACACCCTTTATTGCGTAAGTCTTCCATCCACATGAAAAGTGAGTGAGATGTTGTTGGTTTCATATTTCCACACACTTTCAAAATGAGTAAAACAATCTCATGAATATACAATTTGTTGAGTGTTTTGCCTGCTTCTTGGTTGCAGTTGAAGATTAAACTTAACTGTTTTCTTATCAAGAACAAGCTATAAACATTGTGAACAGTAAAAGTGCGTTGACCTGTTTTCATTTAGATTTCCTAGCTTTTGATGTCTGAAGCGAAACCCACAAATGCACCCTCTCAATCTAGCGCATAATCTAGTTGTGTTCGAAAACAAAAACATCAGTTTGGAAGGTTTTTACATATCTGTTTGACAAACAGAGGATGTGGAGCAATTGATGTAATGATAAGCTGTCAAGGATGGCCTGTATATTCTACAGAGAGCAGAATAATAAGCATGATGGGCATCTCAATAATATAGATAACAGTTCATAATTTGGAACCACTAGTTCCACAAATGTGGAATTTAATTTGAAACTTCCAGGTTAATATGCTGTTACTTTTGGTAAGAAACAAAGTCTCATTTTTTTAAATCTGTTCAGTTTGTTTAGAAAATTCAAACAATTAATGCTGTTTTGACGCTCTTTGATGTGGCGTGATAGAGTGTTGTATAGGCGTCTCAGTTCAAACGACAGCACGGTGGGTGAGTCAACACTACCATCCCTAACATGACATTAACATGAATGCATGAACAACCGCTCAGTCGTTGTTTCAACTTTGAAAGAGTGCCGGTTCTTGTCAGAGGGACTGTCAGTAGTCCTATAAAGGAAATAAATAAATGAATCATATGTGAAATAACACACTGCGTAGTCTTCACACTTACGAAATTTAGTTACTCAGTGAGTATGGTTCTCATTAAATGACAAAGACAGCAGCAAGTTTATAACATAGACTGCATGGATCCATACTGTTTATGACATAACTGAATGCATTTAAGTGAAAATTCATGAATGTGATATCCTGAAATATTTTTGTCCATTTAAGCACACCCCCAAAGACGGAGTAGCCTATACTTGTCTCTTTTGCTCTGCATCTCTTTCACAGCTTAATATGCTTATATTCACCTTATTTTTGTAAATTTAATACATTTGTAAATTTAATGTGCCTTGCTTCCAGTCTCATCCACGTCCAGCTCTTTTTAGCTATACAAAGCAGTAGTGTTGAGGTACTCGGACTCGTACTCGGACTCGAGTACAATTTTTAGGCGACTCGGACTTGTCACGGACACGGATGCATTTTTACTCGGACTTGACTCGGACTCGAGCATTTCGGACTCGAAAAATATCCCGAGTCCATCCGAGTCCAGAGAAAGTTGACGGAAATGTCACTGACTTCGTTATCACGAAAGTGATATTTAGTATTTGCATGTGTTTTTA